>CAWUFW010022716.1:0-89702 GCA_963921515.1 Calotriton arnoldi | reverse complement strand
AAAAAGAAAGTTTAACATGACTGCTTAGGTTGACCCAAAATGGGGTAAACTGTTGTAATGCCACAAGAAGCCCCATCTCATATCTACCGTATACTGTTTTTCTTTCATTACTCTTGTTATTTGAAAAGAACTACACAATCAAGAACTGTTGGAAAGAAACGCTTTTGGAGGCTGTGGTGAGCGAAAACATTATTGTCTGAATAAAGCTATCAAAATCTGGATCAGCAGTATTTTTGTACTTAACCATGGTCAGCAATACATTAATAAAAGTCATAGTTTGAATTTAGCAGAAAAGTCCCTCACCTGAAATGTTAACAAGGGAAAAATAGGTGCAAAAGAACTCATAAAATGCTAACTCCTTGAAATAGAGACACAAACATTAGATTTTAAATTTGGTTGGTTGGCTTAATTTTCATATAGTGGCTCACTGCGCACATGAGACCAGTATACCTGCTCCTCTCTGCTTTTTTAGGTCGAGCATAAGCGTATGACCTCTTGTATACCGTAGTATACATCTCTGTGGGCCTAAAACCATTCCCAGGCTTCTCATTTGTTGGTTTCAATGTCCTTTAAAAATCCTTGCTTGCTAGTTGCCAGTCCTGCCTCTTTGTCCCTCTTTTCCTCCAAAGAGCAGGGACGAAGTACAATATCAATATGTTTTGTTGTGTTCATCTGTTCATGGGGGGACTATTTCATAATGTTTTCCACCTCGTGTTACACTGTGGGTGCACAGGCCTGTAGCTACTTACATTTTATTGCAGGATTCGTCCCTCCCAGTTCCTGCCATGTGGCATGTGGCTGACATTCTTTTGTTTTCTCTCTGAAGAAAGCTCCCAGGCTGGCTTGTTTACAGTTTGCTGGTAAACTGTGGAGTTAATGGGGCATAATTTTCTCCTGTGGATGCTCAGCTTTTACCTCTGTCTGTTGTCAGAAAGGGCTCACTGAGTCAAGGGTTTGTTTACTTAGCACGTCATTTCAAAGAACACTTTTTCCTATGGGATCCCGTTTATTTTTGTCATGTACAGCTTACAGAGACAAATCTGCTTTCTGCATGTGTATTTGGTACTGCTCTTCGCAGTATTGAAAGGAGAGCTTGTGTTATGGGAACTCTGAATGGACTTACAGATGGGTACAATTTTGCTTGGATGTGAGAAACACAAGTAATTATACAAGATCATCCCCAGCCCTTTAACACTATTACTACTCAATTTGGTTGGCCTAGATTCATTTGCATTCTTCTATCAGCATGGCAAAGTCTGCTTCTAGGTTATTAATCATTTATGGGTGTTGTGATTATTTCTTATATATGGTGGTTTAGATTCTTATTTATCATTAAACAGGGATCCAGAACCGCACTGCTCTTTATTTATTTCCGTCTATCACGTATACATGTAGCGCCAACTTGACATGAAGGGCCTGAAGCGCTTTGCATGAGCACCGCTTACATTACATAGGGACACTTAGCAAGCATTCCATAAAAGTGCATCTGCAGCCGTCTTTACTACATATTAAACCACCACACCCTCACCCTCAGTTGTTGTTTTGAATGAACCAATGCTTTTGCCCCCCCCCAAAACGTACCACGTCCTCCTCCCTGATCTTTGTTTTACCCAACCACCTACTCCTCCTTCCGCGACCTCCCTCGTGTTTCGAAATGCTAGTAAACAAGGATTCAAATGATTCTAATCACAAACAGAGAGAGCCCCCAAATCCAGCCTTTGGATCACAGAGGGCTTGGCTGGTAGAGGCGGGCCAGGCTCCCAATCTGTTAGGATAGAGGGGGAGCAATGACTACCCCATGATCAGCTGCTGTATGTGTGAGCAGAGCCTGTGTTACTATTTCTGCTCTACACGCTGTAATTGTAACAAAGAATACTGCACCTATGTTTCCCACAGTGCTGCAGTCTTTACTAGGACTATTCTCCGCATGCAAGGAAAGCTTTACATCTGCATATACCACAGTTGTTGTTTGTGTCTTACTGACGCAAGAAAAACATTTTAGCTTGCCAAAATAAAAAGGATTGTATTTGTCAAGGCTTGTTTTATGGGGCCCACAGCTCGATAAATTAACAGATGATCTACTTGTGCCTCTGAGTGAGATTTTTATGTTTTCATTTCTTTTTATAAATGACCCAATACATCATTTAAACTTGAAAAGTCAAACCCATGTAAAAAAAAAAAAAGAATTGCCAACACTCTCCATTTAAAATATAAATAAACTCTTTCCCAACAAAATACAAAAATTAAATTAACAAATAATGAGGGCAACTAAAAATATATGCACTGGATGACGAATTGGATGAGTGACAGAAGGGCAAAAACAGCCACAATCCAATGTAATGGAGCGCTCCATCGGACAAAATTTCATTTTGCTGTTGAACCACCAATTTTTACACCAATGTACACCAGTGTACTTTAACATAAGCAGAAGCCAGAAGGACAATGTCAGCGACTCCATTAGTGAAGTGGATCAGAGGAACCAACATTATTTTACTATAACTTTTCAACATGATAGACAGCAGCCACACTGCTCTACAACATAACCTTAACACATTGCCATAGCCAACAGCTCAAGCTAAACACTTAAAAGGTCCCAAAGGCGAGACCTATTGGCTATGCCAATGCTTGTTATTCTTAGGAGCTACACTTCGATGTACCACACTGTTAGAGTGGTAATGCGCTGGGAGAAATTATTGAACCTTTGGTCTTTACTCATACATTCGTGTTGCACTCCAAGGTGATTGGTAATGCACAGCAGTACTGGAGTCCTGTAGAAAAGAGGCAAGTTCGGGCAACAAACACCAGTGAACGGTTCAGAACTGCCAGCTCTAAATTCTCCACCTAAAACATCTTCCATACGTGAAGATTCTGCTGCTTTATCAAGTTCTGTTTAAGCCTGGGCGTAGTTCGCGAAGTAGCGCTACGCGAAGCTACGCAAAGTGCAGTTCGCACTACGCGAGCTACGCGTAGCACTACGTGAACTGCGTAGTGCACTGTTCGCAATGATTGCACAGTGCCGGATGCTTGTCCGCACTGTGCAATCATTGAAAACGGCATCTTGCACAGTGCGAGCTGTCTTTTACTGCCGCTCGAGTAGATTTTTACTCGAGTGGCAGCTTTCTCAACGCGGACTGGTAGTTTCTCATCGCGAGCGGTCGCGAGCATACGCGACCACTCGCAATGAGAAACCTGACCTCCCGCGTTGAGAATCTCGCCAGGAGGTTTATTTTCCACGCTCGCGATCGGCAACTTGATGTTGCTGATCGCGAACGAGAAAAAGTCTCGCCGGGATGTCATTTTGCTTACTCGCGGTCGCCAACTTGACGTTGAGGACCGCGAGCAAGCAAAAATAACCGCTGCACTACGCTACGCTACGCGTGTTTGCACTGTGCTACGTGCAATTCAGCGTTGTGCGAAGTAGCGCAAACTTCGCAAACTACGCGAGCGTAGCGTAGTGCTTTGCCCAGGGTTAGTTCTGTTTGAATATTTGTGAACCTATGCAAGCCTTTCACTAGCCACATGATATCAAGATAGATCAATTTTGAGTGCTGAAAAAGGATGCCTTTGCGATACTATAATGGCTTTCAATGTCCTAAAAGGCAATTTGAGATAAAACTGCTACCTACTGATGTCACATTGATGGCGGAGTCTTGTTGATCTACTGAAAGTCGTTAAAAGAGTTGAAAATATTACTTTTTCCTTCCGATTTTACTGGCATTATTTAAAGGAAATTTGGAGGGATAGTCGGTGCCTTAGAATCCTTGCACGTAAAATTGTTTCAGCACTTTATGTTTGGTAAATGAGTGATAGAGCGAAATGTTCTTGTGAATTGTAGGGGTGCATCATAATCACTGATAGGCCGCACCCACATATATTCAGACATATATTCGTTATATTCAGTTATATACTCATGCATGTTTAGTAAAGAATGAATAGTTTGTTGAGACAAAGTGAACTCAGCAGCATAATGGTGTTAGGATAACGATGTAATGTAATGCTTATTGAATTGTGTGAACATAATGCATAGAGGAATTAGTTCGTGTGTGTAATGTAATTGCAGTAGTTTAAACGTGCACCATATTAAAGTTGCACATGTAATTCATTGTTTGCATATGAATCGTAATGAAAATGCTTATAGGGAAACGTAAGACGAGTGTTTAAAAGTCATATGTAAAGGCCTGACTACATATATGCTTAGGGAAGGCCTGGTTTATTTTATGTTAGCTTAGGTTGTAGGCCGAGAAAAGTTTCTCTTGGTAAGGCTCTCTGGGCACAAACGGTAGATTTAATTTGCACAGTAGAAGGTTTCTGTTGAACGTATCTCTTGTTGCAGGTGCAAGGACACATGTCTCGTTAGTAAAGACTAACTCTTTGTTTTCAAAAGTTAGAGAGATGGGAGGCATGGTACGGGGAGTGAAATGGAATTTAGGGATGATACTTTCAGCGGAGAAGGTGCCTGGGACTCAAGGCCATCGCAACCGTCCAGGATGAAGTAACCGTTTCGATGGAAAAGCACAAGAAAGAAGACCTGGCCAAGGAGGCGTGACAAAGGCGTGTACAATTGTATTGTGGTTTTGTATTAGGGATAGTGCCCTGAGGGAGGAGGCGAGAGAAGAGGTAGGGGAGACCTGAGAGAAGGACAGAGCTGAGCTTAGGTATTATGTGATTGCACTTCTTAGGAAGTCCTCACAGCTGACACCTTTTATTCACTCTTGCCTGGGAAAATAGTTATGCAGGGATGTCACTTAGCGTTAGTGTAGGGACAGCAATTGATGTAAAGCTTGTTTAGTCCAATGAAGAGCAATTTAGAATTTGGAGCAATCATAGTCTGGTTGATCCTTTTAGAACTTTCTATTCTCTTTATCTTGAGTCGGATGAGATTCCTGCGTAGGTTATTATTTGTATTAGTGCCCATCTATTTCTTTAACCTCGTGTTGAGGTGCTTGCACGTTCAGTTATTTTTAGCGATTATAAATTCTTAAACTTGAATTCGGAGTCGGTGGTCCTTTCAGACAAAATGAATGCTGATATATAACCTGATGAGATTCTCTCCTTTACACTATTCAACAGGTAAAAAGATCTTGGCGACCAGAAGGTTCTTATAGATAATTAGATAAGAATCGGCGTTATCATGAGTATCTCGGGAGAAAAAAAAAACTGAATAGGGTATCCTAAGATGGACACAGGGATATATGATCCACAAAGAAAGAGGCACCCTTTCACGCACACGCTTGCTTTCCGGATGCCATAGCAACAAACAACTTGACAGTGTGACAAGTTGCACACTGTGTATAAGGCACATTTAACCTCAGCCACCAAACCAAAATAATCATGTGAGACCTATAAATTATATAAATATCTTGCCAACTTTTGAAAGCTATGCGAAACAAGATGAGACTAAAGCAAGTCCAGCACGCAAAACATAGGGGTGCCTACTCATTCTTTTATATGATGATAAAAACAAACAACTACTACAATTATTAGGAGGCTCCATATTAATTGCAATGGATTATTAAGATATAAAGTCGTTAGAATATGTTGGCATGTTTTCTAATAGTTACTGGTCTGATTTAAACCATGTATCAAAACTTGAAAATAATCAGCATTTCCTCCTCCTTGAAATGTCTGGTGAGCAAAACAATTACCATAATGGTTGGAATGTTTCAAATTAATTACCAATACAATATGCGAGAATATGTTTGTATATTTTCAGATTAAGATTGCTGAAATGAAAACAAATGTCTGCACTGAAGCAACATGCAGTGCTAATTAAACGTTTTACAGCAACATCATTTATTAATGTAAGTTAAACAGTTTTAATTGTTAACCAGAATTTGATCTGATTCATCACATTCTTTCTGCGGAAGGAAGTCTGAACTTCCATGGACAAACCTTTCAGAAAAAGAGGCAGCCATATTAAGGACGTTGTTTTATAAACCTCTGAAAACATGGCGTGCTGCAACTTATTGATTTCAAAGAGAAATATCCTGTGATCCTCGGAAAATAACATTCTTCAGTGTTGCAAGTCAATGTATCTTACTAAGTTAAAAAATGAATGTGTAATAACTTTGAAAATGGATAAAATGCAACTGACGTTTATCGATTGTTGAAGTGGAATTATTGAGTGTCTTCATCTAGGACACTAGTATAAAACAGGTCGCTGAAAAACTCAACTATTCGGACTTGTGGCTATGTGTACTTTGCAATTTATTTTTAAAAACATTGCGAGTGATCACATGCCTCCTTTCAAATCTTGAAATGCGTATTCTGTGATGTTCCTATTTAAAGCAATTAAATAAAAAGACATTCTGAAATGCTAAGAGTTCCACATGTTTTCCCCTCAATACGTGCCTTTTCCCCCGGCTCACATTTCACCAGTTATAGGTCTAGTGTTAGCCAAAACCTTTTGTTTTTCAAAAAATATCTGAAATAATAAAAAGCATACATATACATCACACACAGAAGGGTTTTCATTCAGCCCTCTTTATCTATGTGTCTAGTGAAGTGCCATTCACATTTTGTGTTCACCTACTTCTGTTTACGGTATAGGGTAATGGGTCTGCCGACTTCAATGACTCAATGTGATTGGCGTCATTTTAACTATGCACAATGTGGTCATTCCCACATTAAGAAGTGCATTTCTGACCACAAGCTCATGGGGCAAAGTTTTCTTAACTTATTGTAACTGCATCAGCTAATCCTAAACAGGAGAAGTAGCTATGCTGACTTTTCAGTCACTAGCGCAGACTGTATTGAGTGACTGTCGGAGTGTCTGAAGTGCTAGAGTCTTCTTTGCAGATATGTTTTTCTTTTGTTTCCCCAGGAGAACCAGCCATATACTGATAGGGTACCAAAACAGCCTTGTTTGTATATATATTTCCAATTGAGTCCCCCAAGGATAATAAACTCTTACAGGAATTCTTGGTTTGTCCTTCTTTCCTGTTTACCTAATCCTGCCCATATGTGATTCCTGTGTCACCAAAGGCTTTTCTGGAAGTGATTTTTGGGGAGCACACAATGGGCCACTAATAAAACTGACAGAACCAAATGCAAAGGGCGCGTGCACATGCCTGTGTATGTGTCTGCCCATATATATGTTTGTTTAAATGGACCTTCATCCAGAACAAAATCCTCGCCAACTCCAGCAACTCCAAGGAACTCTTCAACGTCATCCAGGAATTCACCAAATCCCCAGCGAAACTACGGACATAACCCCCTCCCAGGACCTCTGCAGCAAGCTCGGCTCCTACTTCCATCTGTAAATCAAGGGCCACTACGACAACTTCAACGACCAGACACCTGACTCCGAAATCACTCCCTCCTCCAGCAACAACAGCCAGCCCACCATCTCCTCCTGGACCCCAGTCACCACCGAAGACACCATATCAACCATGAAAGGCATCCACTCAAGAGCCCCCAAGGACCCCTGCCAACCGCACATCTTCCACAGAGCCGCCGGCGCCATCGCTCCGGAACTACGACACACCATCAATGCCACCTTCGAAACCGGCATCTTTCCCGATGACTGGAAACGTGCAGAAGTCAGACCCCCTTCTCAAGAAGCTTTCAGCAGATCCCACAGAGCTCAAGAACTACCGACCCATCTCCCTCCTCCCCTTCGCGGCCAAAGTCACAGAGAAGACCGTCAACGTCCAACTAGCGAAATTCATAGAAGAAAACTCCATCCTCGACCCCTCCCAATCCGGATTCCGCAGCAACCACAGCACCGAGACCACCCTACTCGCCGCCACAGACGACATCCGCACCCTCCTCGACCAAGGACACACCGTACCCCTGATCCTACTCGACCTCTCTGCAGCCTTCGACACAGTCTCCCACTGCACACTCACCACCAGAGTCCACGACGCCAGCATACAGGGAATCGCCCTCGACTGGCTCCGCTCCTTCCTCACCGGCAGAACGCAAAGAATCAGACTGCCACCCATCCTCTCCGAACCCATGGAAATCAACTGCGGAGTATCCCAAAGATCGTCACTCATCCCCACGCTCTTCAACATCTACATGGCCCTCCTTGCCACCATCGTCAGACAGCACGGACTCAGCATAGTATCCTACGCCGACGACACCCAGCTCATGCTCTCCCTCACCAAGGACCCCATCACCACCAAACTCAACTTCCAGGAACGAATGAAGGACGTCGCATCCTGGATGAGCAGCAGCTGCCTGAAGCAAAACTCGGAGACAACAGAGGTGCTCGTCCTCTGACCCTCCCCCTCTGCTGCATGGGACAACACCTGGTGGCCCTCTGCCCTCGGCAGCCCACCCTCCCCCACAGACCAAGCCAGAAACCTCGGCATCGTACTCGACTCCTCCCTCTCCATGACCCGACAGGTCAACGCCGTCGCCTCCACCTGCTTCAACAACCTCTGCATCCTCCGAAAGACCTTCAAATGGATCCCCCCAGAATCAAGGAAGACCGTTACCCACGCACTCATAACCAGCAGACTGGACTACGGAAACGCCCTCTATGCCGGGATCAACAAGTCTCTGCTCGGCAAACTCCAGACCATACAGAACACCGCAGCCAGACTCGTCCTCGGCATCCCTCGACACGAACACATCACCCAACACCTGCGTAACCTCCACTTGCTCCCAGTTGAAAGGAGAGTAACCTTCAAGATACTCACCCACGCCTTCAAATGCCCCCACAACACCGGACCCCAATATCTCAACAATAGAATCTCCTTCCACGTACCCAAGAGGAACCTCCGAACCGCCGACCTCGCCGAACCCCCCACGCATCCGCAGAGGAAGAACGGGAGGAAGAACCTTCTCCTACATCGCGGCCAAGACCAGGAATGATCTCCCGATCAACATCAGAAGCGCCCCCACCCTGCACATCTTCAGGAGGACCCTCAAGACCTGGCTCTTCGACTGACTGGAGTTGCTCCCCCCCAACCAGCGCCTTGAGACCCTCACAGGTGAGTAGCGCACTTAAAACTCCCTGATTCATTGAATTGTATGTATTTGTGTATATATCTATGGACAAATAAATGTATACACATAGTTATATCTCAACACTTTAAGTAAACATGTAGTTCAACGCAGGAAAGCAAAAACTTTACTATTAGGCTGCATAAAAGCAGGAGATAGGGTCCCACAGGCTTGGAAAAACTATAAGGCTGAGCTTAATCTAGCACAAAAATCCCGGATGGCTAAGGCCTGGTTAGAACTAGTACTTGCAGCCAAACTGGGGGACTCCAAAACATTTCTGACCATATTGGTGCATGGCAGCTACTCCGCAGTTAGTCCAGTGGAATTTCATATTCAACCCTGTAAGTGGGTCAACCATTTTTCAGATTTACATACCACAAAAGTCATGCCGATAGGACTAGTTTAACCCCCTCCATCGCTACGTAGGGGCAAGTAGACATCCTTGAGATGTCCCACGGTGATTCCCTTGGGGCACTGAAATCAATTATGGCTAACAAAGTCCCGGGCCCTGATTGCATCCCCTCTGATAAAGATGCCTCAGAGCCCGATATTTGGGCCACATACCTCAACCACATAATGAGGACAATCCTAAGAGTGTGTCCAATACCTGAGTCATGGCATAGTGCAGAGATTGTCCCGATTCACAAGAAGGGTCGGCGAGATGAACCTGGGAACTATAGACCTATCCATTTAATTGATGGGCTCCAAAAGAGCTTCTGCCGACAGGTCCTGGGCAAATATCAGATTGGGCATTGACAAATAACATATTTACAAGTTTGCAAGCAGGCTTTCGCCCAAAAGTAAGCACTCTTGATCTAATCTTTAGGTTTAATTTGATTTATTGTAAAACCGCCTTACTAAAGGTCACCTATACGTCATTTTTATTGACCTAAAGTCCGCAATCAATATCGTCCCAAGACCTAAACTATGGGAAGTTCTTGTTAGCATGAGAGTACCAACCAACATCTTAGAAATCCTAATTAAAAATCCATGAGAACAACATAGCGCGGGTGAGGTATGGGAGGAATGGGGAACAAACTGGAGCTTTTAAAATAGAGAAGGGAGGACAACAAGGCTGTGTTTTAGCCCGACTGCCTGCTCTTTATTTGTTAATGATTTGGCAGAAAATTTGAATTTTCAAAATAACGATGCTCTCAGAATTGGTGCCGCGAAATATCCTATGCTGCTATTCGCGGATGACACCCTCCTCATTTCAAAGACCTCAAGAGGGCTTCAAGCAATTCTGAACCTGTTCCTGACTTTTTGTGCTGACCGTGGTCTAGAGCTGAATATAAACAAGACCAAATATATGGCATTTAATCTTTATAAATTAATCAAACCAAGATTATCCTTTAATAATACACCTCTAGAGCAGGTCTCTGACTTTATTTACTTGGGGGTGACCCTGTCGCACAACCTCTGATGGAAGGCTGAAATAAGAAAAAGCGTACTGAAATTACAACAGGACACTGGTGCTATTTTAAAGATGGCAAAAAAGTTAATATTAACTAGTATAGCTCCTGTACTAGAGGTATGTAAGATTAGGGCAAAAAGTGCTGCCCTTTATGGCGCAGAGCTCTGGGGCCAAAAATTGATTAACGCGTTGTCTACAGT
Source organism: Calotriton arnoldi (assembly GCA_963921515.1). NCBI lineage: Eukaryota > Metazoa > Chordata > Amphibia > Caudata > Salamandridae > Calotriton > Calotriton arnoldi. The sequence goes on along the minus strand of CAWUFW010022716.1, from coordinate 79,133 downwards.
GGAGAACAAATTCCTTAAGCATTTAACATATCTTCCATATAGCTCCCCAACCCTACCACTAATGCAAGATATGGGCCTATATCCCATTTCATTTACCACCCAGTTGGGACCATTACTATTCTGGCATAGACTTTGGACAACACTAGAGTTTGAACCCAATAGACCTCCCCTCAGAGAGATTTTAAAATCAGGGGGTCACTTGAGGATTCCATGGTTGTCCTACGTAAGGAAAATGTTCCAATCCCTTGCTCTTGAGAAACTCTGGGATTGCCCAGATGACTCTCATTCGACACCAAGGCAATTAATAAAGGATCAGTGTAGAGAATATTTGTGGGGAGAAACAGTAAAGAACTGCAAATCAGGGAGTTTGACAGATCAATTCCTCGACCACAAGATCGTCCCATTTTATGAGCCTACATTAGATGTCATCAAGGGCTCTATCCCTAGACAGCTACATTTAAAGTTCAGGTACAGGATTTTGCCCACGAAGAGTATACAGCTAGATGTGCAAACTCCAAGAACTCTAATACTGTTTGTCTGTGATAGTGCCTCTGAATCACTAAGTCACATTTTATTTTCCTAGGAGATTATGGATCATCCCATTATGCCAATTATTAGGCATAAGGTCTCTTGGCCCAGCACCTAGGATACTAAAATCAGACACACGGGTAGAGATCGTTGTCAGTTTAGCAAAATATTTGCTTGCTGTATGGATAATTTGGAACCAGCGGATAGGGTGCTATTTTGGAATATTAGTAGTAGCCTGGCCATACACTAATGGTATTTTAGACGAATTCTGTAGAAACTATGGGGTCTATTACGATGGCGGTTGGATGTCCACCGCCGAGCTGGCGGTGGCGCCCGCCGGACCGGCGGTGGACATCCGCCCGCGATCGCAACCAAGAAAACCGCCGGTCAAATTAGGATGGCGGTGGTGACTGTGGCGGTGGGAAATTCCGACCGCCGCTTTTCCGCCGGTTGCCAACCGCACTCCTGCCTGGCGGATGGAGCAGGACCGGGATAATGGTGGCGGTGCAGCCTTTCCTCAGCGGTCAAACCGCCATGGAAAGGCATGCGGAGATTGTCTTCCGGGGCCCATGGTGGGCCCCCAATTTGTTGGAGGGGGGGTGCACTGAGGGGGTACCCATGGTCCCCCCCTACAATTCCCTGTACCAGGTGGCAGGCACTGTGCAGTGCCTGCCACGCAGTGCAGGGAAATGCAGGACATGCGCCTTTCGGCATCGCGGCGGTGCTGCGGGCAGCAGCAACCGCCGCAATGTTAAGGCCCGCGATCAGACCGCCGTGGTTGGATTTCGAGCATGGGTCATCGTAATTCGACCGGCGGTGATGTCGCGGTCCATGCGGGCGGTCTTTTCCCGCTACCATGTCGGTCAGGGAGGTTTTCCGACCGCCATCGTAATAGGCCCCTATGTTTTGAAAATGGTGACTTAGTTTTCCAATGTGATTATTGTATTTTTGGAACCGGATTTATACAGTGCAAAAACATGCTTCCTGGGATGCTGCTTTTTTTTATATTTTAAAGCCCTTTTTAGACAATACTGTATGGAATGTCATTTTGTTGGAATATGAATTTTTGTGTACAGTTGGACTGTGATATAATTGACTATTTTAAATATTTAAAGTCATTTCCTGAGAATGTTTATGGATTTTTTTTAGTATTATATTTAGGATATTCTTACTGTATATGTATGTTTTATGGATTGTCAATCCGAAATAAACAGTTATCAAATAGATATGCTTTTCTTTTGTGTCCCCAGGAGAACCGGCCATATACTGATGGGGCACCAAAACAGCCTTGTTTGTGTATATATTCCCAATTGAGTCCCCCAAGGGTAAAGATATCTTACAGGAATTTCTGTGTTGTCCTTCTTTTCTGTTTACCGAATCTTGCCCATATGTTATTCCTGTGTCACCAAAGGCTTCTCTAGAAGTGATTTTTGGGGAGCACACAATGGGCTACAGATAGAACTGGCAGGGCCAAATGCAAAGGGCAATCTGAAGAGTGCGTGCACATGCGTGTCTATGTGTGTGCCCATATAAATGTTTGTTTAAATGTGAATTGTATATATCTATGGGCATAAAAATGTATACACATAGTGATATCTCAACACTTTAAGTAAACATGTAGGCTCATGTATTTCCTCAAACAATTGCTGTTTTGAAGTCAAAGGTAGTTGAATATTACAATGTGTGGCAAGGTGCGGTAGCTCCTTTTTTCTGTGACATTCAAGAGCTATGGTGGTGGGGCCGATGGGGTGTAGGGGCAGGACAAATGGAGCTAGGACACAGGTCCCATTTGACCCCTCTAGTAACACACCTGTGTGTCACCGCACTGTCAGATGTTTGTATTTATTGGTTCACTGATCTGCTGGTATAGCAGCCCTCTTGCCTTGCGTTAACTGATTTAGGTCACATCCATGTTATTACATGCATTATATCTTATGCACTTCTAATAAGGTGGACAGGAGATCCATCACTTTTATGATGAAGTAATCCATCCGCCAAACTTCAGTTCAGGTTTTTAGATTGTTATGTGATAATTGTGTTCTTTATAAAGATTATATTGACTTTACCTCAAGCCATGTATTTTTCAGGATACATTTTTGTTTGGGCGCAGCAAGTGTGGTTGTTTACTTTGCAATTATCAACGGTCGAACAGTATATCTCGCTGTTCTCTGTAGCCAAGTCTAATTTCAAAAAGCATGGCTGAATATAGGCTCTAATAAATTACAGGTTTTACTACATGGTGTTTCCTAATTTCTCATTTGCCATCTGACTTGCTTTGAGGCACACTTGCAATTGGCAGCGTCATTCTGATGAATATGGTGATGAGAGAGTGAATTGATCATGCAAAGTACTGTCACACACAGGAGAAAAAGAAAGGTAATATATCAGTGAGGGGACATATTTGATAAGTCACCACTCTTGCAGCATCTTGGCACAAACGGCACAGAATCATAACATTGCATTCATGCCCGGCAAGCAATGAAAATGGTTACACTGCCTCAGTGCCAGGGTGACCAGATTTGAATAAACAAAAATAAGACAGGTGGCCGAGGTATAGAATTAGAGGAGCAGAGGCATGGTAGGAAATATCTTAAGGGTTAATTTAGGAAAGCCTTAAGAACTCAGAAGTGGGCAGTATTTTATGAAACTCAAAGGTCAGCTGCAACTTGAAGAAAGACAACTGCCTCTCCACGCCCAACCCCAACCCCCACTGCCCTACTCCACTGTGCAGCACACCTCTATATCTATAAAGAAAAAAACATCGGTAATGCCAATAGGCCTGACTTTTAAATGAAAGTATCTCCTTGATCAATGATCAGTTTAGGCATTCAATAAGTCATCATACATGCACTCTGTCACTCATCTTAGCACTCATTCACCAGCGGCGGCTCCTCCGCAAAGGCGGAGGAGCATCGCCCACTAGTGCAAAGGAAAAAATAAAATGATAATACCAGAGCGTTATCATTTTATTTTTTGTATTGGAGTTGCCACAGGGTTAGGGCGGGGCGGGCCTGGGCTCCCCCACATCACAGGGAGGAGGAGTGGCTGATGCTGCACTAAAGTGCACATGTTGCTTGTTCTCCACCCAGGCTGCATTACAGCCTGCATGGAGAACATGCCCAGGCTTCCACTCCCTCTCTGAGCACCGAACCGTGGCGATCAGACCAATCATGACGCTGTAATCAGGAGCATCGTGATTGGCTAGGGAAGTCTGGAAGCCTAGGTGCTTCCTGTTCCTGCTGAGGAGAGGTGGCAGGTGGCGACCGCAACGGAGACCAGAAGGTACATTAGATTTTTTACTTATATCCTCCCCCTCACCTTTCTCCACCTCCCCGCCACCGTCCCCTACCAGCTGCTACTGTTAGTCACCCAATCATACACCCACTGACTCATTCTATCAGTCATCCACTTAAAGAACCACAATAAATTCTTTCGCAAACTCAACAACATATAATTGAAAGAAGAAAAGTAAAACAAGAAAACAGGCTGCCAGCTGAACTTGGTAGGCATATATTTGCAATAACAAATTAAATTAAACATAGCAGCAGGAGCTTGTCTTAAAATTGGTATAATACAACGTTTTTCATTCGTCTGAAGTTCCAGCATGGTCGACACATTTGCAATGTGATGGCCATCTTGGAATGGTAAAACAGTAAAACTATGGTCATTACCATTCCATGATGGTATCCTGGTCTAAAGTAAGCCTGGGCGTAGTTCGCGAAGTAGCGCTACGCGAAGCTACGCAAAGTGCAGTTCGCACTACGCGAGCTACGCGTAGCACTACGTGAACTGCGTAGTGCACTGTTCGCAATGATTGCACAGTGCCGGATGCTTGTCCGCACTGTGCAATCATTGAAAACGGCATCTTGCACAGTGCGAGCTGTCTTTTACTGCCGCTCGAGTAGATTTTTACTCGAGTGGCAGCTTTCAACGCGGACTGGTAGTTTCTCATCGCGAGCGGTCGCGAGCATACGCGACCACTCGCAATGAGAAACCTGACCTCCCGCGTTGAGAATCTCGCCGGAGGTTTATTTTCCACGCTCGCGATCGGCAACTTGATGTTGCTGATCGCGAACGAGAAAAGTCTCGCCGGGATGTCATTTTGCTTGCTCGCGGTCGCCAACTTGACGTTGAGGACCGCGAGCAAGCAAAAATGACTGCTGCACTACGCTACGCGTGTTTGCACTGTGCTACGTGCAATTCGCGTTGTGCGAAGTAGCGCAAACTTCGCAAACTACGCGAGCGTAGCATAGTGCTTTGCCCAGGGTTAGTCTAAAGCTGTGGCCTCAAGAGATGGGCCTACTGCACATAAAATAAATGGCAAGCAAGCAGTCTGTTAGCACTATCTGGAGAGCTGAAGTATGCTGGCTGTAAAATAATGTCAATAAAAAGATGAGGACGAAAGAAACAAGAGGAAAAAATGGAAAACCAAAGTACTGGCCCACCAGTTCTGGGTCAAAAGCACACTCATTTTTAGTCGGATATGCACATGATCAGAAAAATGCCATTGTTCATATGGCAATAGATCCAGTGTTTGACATAGCTGACCCATTGTCCCATGCAGAATGGTATCATGGATGGAAACCGAATGAATGCTTCAGCCATTGGTATTATTGCACGGGCTCTATTGTCCTGTTACTGACAGCAATTTTATGAACTGACTTCTTTCCTTCTCCTCATATTATTTCCAAAAGATATATATGTATATCTTTTGGAAAAAGCCTTGGCCAGAGTCCAGGCCCTGCAATCAAGCCTTTGCTACTCACACTCTTCTTCGCCTATACGCAACAGGGGTCAGTCGTGGCCGGTACAGTAAGGTCGGTGGGGCGGTGGAGCAGGGCGGGGGGAAGACAACAGATGACAGAATCGGTTTTATTTATTTATTTAATTCTACCTATTCTGTCGTCTTGTCGACTCCCCCCCCCACCCCGCCCGCACCGGGCTTACCTGCACCTGCAGCTGCTGGCAGGGGTTGGCCACCTGCAGGAAGATAGTCAGAGGGCAAGCCCCCCGGCCGTGCACAGAGGGTTGTTGGCCAACCATGTTGGGGTTGAGCACAGGGCCTGCCTTGTCGCCAACCCTCCCCTGTGCATGGATAAAGGTTGGACACCTGCTGAAGGAGATATGCATTGGGGGATGGCTGCCCATGGCATGGGTTGGATACATGGCCTGGTCTCTGGCCCCTGCGCATGGCCAAATGCCCTGCGCAGCAGGGGATTCACTGAATCAGACCAAAACCCCCAGAAATTCACTGAAAAAAACAAAGTTTGGTATGGCCATAAGATCTTACCAGTACCTTATGTTAAAAAAATCCACAGAAAATACAAATATTAAAATGATGTTACAGTTCGGTTAGGTATGGTAATAAAATGTTAGCTTATGTTAAAAAACATCATAGAAATTCACTGAAAAAAACAAAGATTAAAATGACGTTATAGTTAGGTGTGGAAATAAGATAAAAAGTAATGTTCAAATACAAAAAAAAAAATGAAATTCACCAGTTACAGTTTACTGAGCTAACTCTTCCTAGATTTTATCTCTACGGTTTGGTCAGAGAGGGTAACCAACACTAAAACATTGTCTAACATGGTAAACTGTGACATTCCATCTAACAAAATACCTCAGCAGATTGTGATATAGTACAACAAGCCATCCTTAAATTCCTTTTGACTTTAGCACATCATTTTCATAATAAATAAATCAGGTGAACTGACTTAATGATAACTTTTCATAATAAACAGATCTAGCTAATAGCCTGGTAATTGGCTTGCCACCATAACCAACAAAGCACTGCCATATTGAGCATACACTCACACACCTGGCAACCTGAGAAGACAAACATCATCATTTTCTAATTATCAAGAAGAAGTTGCTTAATAGCAACACAGTGGTATTTGTGTGACAATAAACTGCAAGCTCTATGTGAGATAAGCAGACGGACTCCTGATGAAGGTGAAGGTGGATTCTTTAATGTCACCTCAGTCATAGCTTCCCCGTAACTGTCGCTCTTCTCCCAGTACTTCAAACACCACCCTTCCATAGGAGCTTGGAATGTACTATATCGAGGAACACACAGGTAAGTATGGTTTACACCTAAGTATATCCACATGTACCACACTCTACCCACCACAGTGGCATGTGAGTGGCTGAAAAGGTCAAATACAATAGCGTTGCTTAATAAAGAGTCTGGTTCAAGCAGATAGATATATAAAGCACTGTCTGTGAAGCACACAGCTTTTCACAAATCAAAAGCTATATTCAGATGAACCAACATCTGGTTGGAGCCACAGTCCCTCTCTGTTGCACTCCTCAGAAGTTCTTTTTTCATCACATAAGGTCACCAACAGCTGCGCTGTCAAGACACCTAAACACGCTGACCCTTTTTTCCCGTCTACAAATCATGAAGCAAATTGTATTACTTATAGTTTACAGAGGCTGGTTATGAACGCTCTTTGAAGCAATCCCGTTTGCATCTTCATAAATGCACTTTTCATAAGCAGGTGCACGACTTTCAAAGCCCAATTTACAGACATCAAAGTTAGTAGAAGCTAACTGTCGGGATATAATTCACCTGATGTGTAATCCCAGACCCCGTAAGGGCAGAATAAGTGCAGAGGGGTCCAAGGTGCTGGATCAGGGTCCAGTGTAGCATTTTCATTTAAATATTCATTAAGTTCAATGCATTTCAATTGAAAAAAACAATCTGTCCTCAATTATAAACATTTTAAAACTATTATTTATTGGAAGATATTATGTGTACATACATCTAAATATTACTTTACTTTACACACTTCACAAAAATAAACTATTTTCCTTTTACTTTTTTTTTAACCGCTGCCAAATTGTCAAATTATGGACCGTTCCATTGATCTAATTTTTACTTTTCACCGAACAACTTCCATACTTTGCCTATCCTTCGTTTTGTGCAATGTCTTTAACCTTTGAAACAGGATAGGACAGGATGTGGGGTGGGGGAGAGAGCAGCTAAATTAGTCTCTAGATTTGTTTTTGTAAAAAGATGAAGTGTAAAAGCTTATGTTAACTTTACTTTACATGAACAAAAAAATGCAACCAGTCTGTGCACCTTTGCTTCTGTGCCAGTTTTACTGATGGTGATTTATGTCCTCTTACGTCACTACTTGTTTCAGAGGCGAATGCAGGACACAAAATGGAGGACAGTATTAGAAATGCTTACATAATTGAAAAGCAAGAGAAATGAGACCAGGTGCTGATTGAGAAATAATGAAGACATTAAAATTGATAATAAGAAATAGTGTCTTTTGTTTTTGGAAAGAGTCTGAAGCCAGCAGGAAGACCAAACAAATTAAATGCTTCCCACTGAGGCAGATAGAGATCTGCAGGTTAAAAGTCTGAATCCTGGCAAGGCCAACTCAGGATAACCATCAATCCGAAAGTTAGGAAAGTAAGTACCAATAACTTGATTATTTAAAGTACGGGAGTGTGGTATGAAGGATACATAAAACTATTATAATGTATTCCCTTAGACCATTAATAATTATCTGTGTTGATCTGTTTCTGGACAAATCAAGTCACCTGAAAAGGCATATCAGCTCCTTGGGTTCTTCCATTTGTGCTTGAATTGTTATCCTGTTTTTTGAGCAGGAGAATGCACTTGAACCAGGACACCACCATGATGCAAATCGCGGCCAGTGTGGGAATTCATGTGATTTCGCTTAACTATTTAGCCTTGGGGACCTGAAGCTGGGTCTTTCTAACTGAGACTCAATAAAGAGATTCAAATATCCTAGGGCATGCAAATTGCCCCCAGTGTTACAAATGAGATGAGAAAGCTTAGGGTTATATACAGGAAGTTAGGTTGTGGACTGCTAATTTCTGGAAAAGAAATAATTACAAGCGCAGAATTACATGATGAACAGATGTACTTGGACTAAACCCAGTAGGATGGTCCTGCAACACTGGGGGACCACCAGCACACAGGCTGCCTCAGATTGAGGATCAAGCACACAAAAGTGTCCTCGGGTCCGGGGTCGCACAAGGCGTAAGTGTGTGTGGAACCAACTATGCTAAGAAGAAGGGGGGGAATCCCTTTTCAGGACGGTTTCCCTCACACACCAGAGGTGTCATGCTTCATCATAGGGATACCTCCTCGCGTCGCGAGCCTAGTCGTGACGTGGGCTACAGCCCCCTTGCTGCGAGGGAGGAGCTCAGGGTTGTTTTTTGATATGCAGGGTGGTCATAAAACCCAATGTGAGCGTAGTGTGTGGTAGAGGGAGTGCAGTGCTGGGTAAACAGTGGTTAAAATTAGCTACAAGGTTAGCCTAACACAGTTTATTGATGCTACCTGGTGCTAGGATTAAAAACAAGTAGTGAGTAGTGCAACTGCCAACATTAGAGGCTGTTGCGCTAGAAAGTGATCGACATGTTTCAGCCTGTTGACCTACACAAGTGTCATGGCTTTCGTCAGGCTCTATTATTGAAGCTACTGCGACGTAAGTGAGGAATAGTTAAAATCGTGTTAATGAATCTGTGTGTATATGAAGATAATTAAACCAGTGATCCGGCAGTTCTCCAGATTCACCGGTAAGACCTGTGAAAAACATAAACAACATACCGCGCTGTTAAAGCAGTATTACACAGAATAGCATAGTTGGACCACACTCACGAGTACAAATGGACAATTACATGCAATATGTACAGAGGTGTCATACATCATGCATCCGAGCTAGTATAGCGCTTTGCTTACTTATTCCAAGCTTCTTTGTCACTCACCTGCTGTAGTCAGGTATTTTACCACATCTGTCCCTGGCGGATAGCCAATGGGATCAAATGCCTGTCCAACCTAATGAGTGATGGGTGGGGCATTAGATATCAAAACAATGGAGCCCAAATACTACAGAACAACAAGCATCCAGGGTTCAAGCAGAAAGTAGGTTAATAAAGCAAAACCAAGTCTGTCTACCTTAAAGTAAACACTACAAGGGAAACCTTGAAGGATCCCTTACATCCGCGAAAGTGAGGCTACTGAAACTGTAATTGTGCGTGGCTAACATGAAAGCTCAAATGCAAACAAGTGTATGCCTGTAAGGTGATCAGTTGGGCTATCATGGAGAGCGAGCGCGAGAGCTGCCCAGGAATGCCGTGACAGAGAATACCCCAGTCACACAGCCAAGCAGTGTACTACACATACTTAATACATAGGAGTGCTGGTGTCAGCTGTGGCACGCGAATGCGGAAATGAAAAGGAAGTAAAGGTTGAACTCAGGACCTCAATGTGACGGGAGAGGTAGACCGCCTGTGGTAGGTGGTCAGAATAACCGCGCATAAGTGCTGCGCAGGCTAACAGTGAGTGTGTAATGAGGAAACCCGGGGGTCTAAGGCTGCTTATCAAAAAACATCCCTGAGCTCCTCCCTCGCAGTGAGGGGGTTGTAGCCCATGTCACGACTAGGCTCCTGACGCGAGGAGGTATCCCTATGTTGAAGCATGACACCTCTGGTGTGTGAGGGAAACCGTCCTGAAAAGGGATTCCCCCTCCCCCTTCTTCTTAGCATAGTTGGCTCCACACACACTTACGCCTTGTGCGACCCCGGACCAGAGGGCACTTTTGTGTGCTTGATAGTCGTGTATTGCAGTCGCGGCTCCTGGAGGGAGTGCTGCGGGGTGGTGGGGTGGGGCGGGGCAGGGGAGGGGCAGGGTGGGGGAGGGGCAGGGTGGGGGTTGTGAACTCCGGCATATGGCCGAACGGAGGTAAGTACATACATAAATAAATAAAACGAATTACATTGCGCGCGCCGCATCGCCATTTGGCGTTGCAGCACGCGCAATGTAATTCGTTTTATTTATTTATGTACTTACCTCCGTTGGGCCGTATGCTGGAGTTTACTACCCCCTACCCTGCCCCACCGCCCGCAGCACTCCCTCCAGGAGCCGCGACTGGTGTATTGGGGAGTCTACCCTCGCTGGTCCCTTAAACCTCCTCAGGCCCCCTTTTGTGTTTTTCTTGCCCCAGATTGAGGAACATTAGGCTCCCTATATAGGAGGCCATTCTCCCAATAGATCAGGTGATCTCCAGAGGTGTCACCTTCTGCCTGGGCCTCAGCTCGCCACCTCAAGCCCTCTAGAGTGGGGCATTCTTTCTATGCTTTGCAAAATTCCTACCTTGTGGGCTCACCCTCAACTTGCCTACCAGCAAGGTCAGGCAGGTCACCCAGGGTGGCAATGTCCTCCTCGGTTGGCTCGGGGGCATCTTCCTCAAGTGCCTCAGCAACCTCGGCTGTGGGAACCTCAGGGGTTGGTTTCACATGCCCCTTGCCCCTCTCCTTCGTGGAAGCTGCCTGGCCCATTGTTCCAGGGTCCAGGGACGCTAAAGTCCCTTCCAGGGAATAAGGGCAGTTAAATGAGGAGGGTCTAGACCAACCAGTAGCCTTTATTAGCAAGGGATTAGTTCCACAGGAACAGAGGTGGAGTGTGATTGATAGGGAGGCCTTTGCTGCAGTCCAGGCCCCGAAGAAGCTGATATCATACTAGTTTGGGACTCACTTCCACGTTCAGACAAACCCCTCAGATGAGGGGTGAAAATCCCAAACTGTTGAAGTGGTCTATCTCCCTACAGGAAATGGACTTTATGGTGGAACACCATTCTGGGTCAGACCACACCAATGCTGATGGCCTATCAAGGTTCTTCCGCCTTAGTGATGAGAACTCCTAAGAGGTTGGGTAGTTCTCCCCACTTTCAGCTGGGGGGACCCATGTTACATCTGTCAGCGTTAGGGTGGTCTTCCCCCCAACATTTTGACTTCCTCCCCCATTTTTGTGTGGATCTTGTTTTGATGGCCTTAGGACTCTTTGCACTTTACCACTGCTAACCAGTGCTAAAGTGCTAATGCTCTCTCCTCTAAACATTGGCTTCTTGCCCAATTTCCATATTTCAATTACTTATAAGTTCCTAGTAAAGTGCTAATGCATGTACCCAGGGCCTGTAAAGAAAACGCTTCTAGTGGGCCTGCAGCACTGGTTGTGCCACCCAACTAAGTAGCCCTTTAAACCTCACACCCTGCGTGTGCAGTTTAAACTGCCATTTCGAGCTGGCAAAATAAACCTTTTGCCAGGCCCAAACCTTCCTTTTTAATACAAATAAATCACCACTATGGTAGGCCCCGGACAGCCCCGAGGGCAGGGTGCAATGGATTTAAAAAGTAGAACATGTACTTTTAAGTTTTACATGTCCTGGTAGTGAAAAACTCTTAAAGTCATACTTTCCAAATGGGAAGAGATGACCAGTTCATGTTTGGTGTCACCAGAGTCACAATTTAAAATCCTAATTTATGGTTAAGTTGGATTTTAAGTTGCCATTCCAAAAATAGCTTTTTCAGAAAGTTGCAAAAAGAATAATTGATGGATGGAATGCTGAACAATCTCAAACGTTTACCCCAATACAGATATTTGGGCCTAAATCCATTGTTTTTTTGCTCACCATGCCATTCCAGTTAGGACCCAGCCATATGCAAATCAGTTTTGACCCTGCTACCCATGGGAATAGTCCAGTCCGAACTGCCAGACCAGGTCCTCCCTGGACCAGAAACAAGCATCCTGGGACCAATTTCGGGGTATCACCCCTCATTAGCCAGGCTAGCTTGACTCCAGTGGCATGGAGAGCACGGGACCTATGTCTGGGTATAGCCGTCCCACTTGGAGTGACAAATGTAAAAAGAACAGTTGATGGTCGGAATGTAGAACAATGTCAAACATTCACTCCCAGTACAGAGATATGGGCCTAAATCCATCGTTTTTTTTATCACCATGCCCTTCCAGTTTGGCCTCAGCCATATGCAAATGGCCCGTGGGATTGGCGCTATTTTCTCTAAAAACTTAAAAACCCAATATCTCCAGTTCTACTAATTGGATTTTTGTTTTGATCTTGTTTTATTTATTAAAATAAGCTCCATTTTTCTGTCTTCCTGTTTGAAGTGTTGCACAAATACTTTACACATTGCCTCCAAGTTAAGCCTGACTGCTCTGTATCAAGCTACCAAGGGGGTTAGCACAGGTTAATTTGGGGTTTGCTTTCCTGATAAGGATTGTGGTTGCTGCTTGACTAGGGCTCATACCCCAGTGTCCCAGTAACCCAATTTCTTACAATCCTGTATTTCGACTCTGCATCATTATTGGTAATTGCATTACTGGTAGTTGCAACATAAACTTTTGCATGGTGGTTACCAATTACATTATTGGCCAGAACTTGGTAAACCAAGTGAATGGGGTGTCAGTCATCTATAGTGACATAGCCAAAGAATAATATATAATATCTTTTTTGTAGGATTTAAAAGTGTTTCATGCGGGTGCATAGCATTTCATTTGATTAAAACATTTAAACACAGCGTCAACTTAAATCATATTTGACGTGCAAAAGGTAATACACAACCCTTGTATTCCTTGATTAAGGTGAAAGCCCATGACTCCAGTGTTCACTTAGCACCCTGAAGTAGTTCATGAGAAAAGAAGAAAAAGAAGTTGAAAATCTCTTTTGTCAGGAAAAGTCTTTGATACTGAAATTCAATCGAGGCCTTTTACTATAGATATCAATGTGAACTCCTCTGAAAAAGGTTGACACGTTTAGGCCTGCAGGTTTCAGGACTCCTAGGTATAAATCATGGCTCTACAGACTCTCTGTAGAATGGGGCGTGGTGAAGGGTTTCAAATGGATTTTCGGGTCTAGTGTGCTCTGGGTGCAAGCAGTCTTGCGCACAATGGACGCGCTGTACAGGAGAAGCCTGACTTTGTTCTTCTGGAGCAGCTAGAATCGAAAAAAAAACGATTTAAAACACTTATGATGCTTCCTCCAGACTACACAGCATTACCACATGTCTCTTAGCGCATTCCATAAAATGAGTTTTAAGAACTTTCTGGGTCTGGAGGTTGAATTCATGAGTGATCGCTCTCTGGTTATCAAGGATAAAGAAGACGATAGTCATTAAATTACTGCCAAAAGAGATCAGAAAATGGTCACCAAAATAATTACCAAAAGTCAGATAACAACTGAGTAACCAGAGGAAACATACAGACCCAGTGTCTGCTTTACTTAGCATTGTACTCTTTGAAATCAGCCAGGTGATTACCCTGATGTGCTGAACAATGTGTGGATTATCACAGGCCTCACACACATGGGGAAAATAGGGGTCTGTGATGGTAGGTAAATTCAATTGGCGAACTGAAGGTTTCTCGAAATAAGTGACTATTGTTTATGTTCTTTCCAATCAGGAGAATGAATTGTCACCACCAGCAAATGTATTTGTTTTGCCAACAATTGGCTGTCAAGGTTAGATAGACAACACAAAATGGGAGGAGGGATAGCTATTGTCTATAAAGACTGGGCTACAGTTACTGTTCTGGAGCAACAAAGTAACGAAAAATTGAGATCCTCGTTTTCCGGTTAGATCTTACCCCAAAGCTGAGCTGGAAGGGAGCTTTAGTTTATCGTCCCCCAGGCCCTATCGCGGATTTCTCAATTAAGCTGGTGGAACTTATAGCGCCGCATGTTATATCTACTAAAAACTTTCTCCTACTTGGAGATTTTAATGTACACAGTGAGTGCATAGACAATGCGGAAGCAATGTCTTTCCTTGCCGACCTCGCAGCTTTAGATATAACCAAGATCAATGATGGTCCCACTCATATAGCCGGCCACACTCTGGATATCATTTTCCCAAATTCATCCCGTATTATTTGTGAATCTCCTCGACCAGTCAGCTGGTCAGATCACGCTTTCATTGATTTTAGGATTTGGGGACCCAGAGGCCAGGAAAAGGCAGGCTCTGATTCTAATTACTCATTCAGACAGTGGCATAAAATCACCCCTGAAGCTTTTTCAGCCGTCTTTTCTGTACCATGGGATGGGGAACATGAAAAGGTAGAGGAGGGGCTAGCTCGCTTTAATGCTTTAGCAAAAGCTGCAATTGACCAACTTGCACCTCTGAAAACCTCTATGGGTAAGTCAAGACAGGTTCAAGCAGCTTGGTTTACTGCTGAATTACGCATAGAGAAAGGACACTGTAAAAATCTTGAAAGGCGGTGGAGACGGTCCCACGATACTAGAGATAAAGAAAAATATAGGACTCTCCTCGCCCAATACCACAAAAACATCAAAATTGCCCGGAAGACCTTCATCGCTTTGCAGTTAACCCAGGCAGGGAGCGCCCCAAAAGTACTGTACCAGATCCTTAAAACTTTCACGAACCCTAAAGCGTGTGATCTGGAAGAACCCCCCTCCCAAGCCTTATGTGACACCATTGGGGAATACTTTGAGCAGAAAATTGAGGTTATCTATGACAAGATTCTGACAGCTGGTAACACGAGATCTGCCACAACATATGAACACCTCCCTGACATAAAGGGGACACCTTTGATGAGTTTCCCCCGCTGACTTCTGAAGAGGTGGAAACCTTATTACATACTGTTGGATCAGGCTCTCCTCTAGATGTTGTACCAGCCAAAATATCGGCGAGCCTCGCAAAACAACTGTCTGCCCCTATCTGCTCCCTTCTGAATGCATCACTAAAGGAAGGTCATTTACCTCCTGAATGGAAGGCAGCACAGGTCATCCCACTACGAAAAAACACCAAGGCCTCTATGAAAGATCTATCTAATTTGCGACCTATCTCCCTCCTACCGCTCCTGAGCAAAATGCTGGAAAAACATATTAATAAGCATCTATCAGCTTATGTCGAAGCATCAGATTGCCTGGATGTGTCACAATCAGGCTTCAGGCCGAAATATAGTACGGAGACAGCCCTAGTGGCAGTCACGGACAATATCAGGCTAGCACTAGATAGAGGTCAATCCACTATACTGGTGCTATTAGATCTCTCGGCGGCGTTCGACACCGTCAACCACCAAATTCTGCTCAGGAGATTAGAGGAATCAGGGTTAAAAGGAAAAGCTTCCTTTCTGACCGCTCCCAGACAGTTAGTCTGGGTCCTTATAGGTCTAAGTCCAAGAAGTTGTCCAAGGGAGTCCCGCAGGGATCCTGTTTAAGCCCTACCTTATTCAACATCTATGTAGCTCCCTTGGCCAATCTTATGAGGACATATGGATTTGTTCCAATATCCTACGCGGATGACACCCAGCTTACCTTCTCCTTTGATAAACACTCCACAACAGCCCAGACCAACTTCTCAACCGGCATGCTAGCAATATCTCAGTGGATGTGTACTAACTATCTCCAACTAAATGCCGGGAAAACAGAGATTATGTTTTTTGGAGAGGCCACCCTGCTGTGGACACCAGAGTGGTGGCCTGGGGAGTTGGGTGCCCCTCCCGCCTCGAAGAGATCAGTAAAGAATCTAGGGGTGCGCATTGAGCAGAGTCTAACCATGAAGGAGCAGGTGTCTCAAACGATAAGTTCATGCTTTCATGTATTGAGTCTGCTGAGACGAGTATTTCCGTTTCTTCCAGACCATACACGGAAGACTCTCATTCAGACATTACTCCTGAGTCGTTTTGACTACTGCAATGCTCTACTGATATCGGCCAATGAGGCCTTGTTAGATCGCTTGCAGGTAGTTCAAAACACAGCAGTGCATTTGGTACTGAATGCTCCCTATAGATCTCCGTCGAACCCGCTATTGCGGCATCTGCACTGGCTTCCGGTGCGCAAGCGAATAAAATTCAAGATTTGCTGCATCACCCATAAGGCAGTGCATGGCAACGGCTCCAACATATTTGGCGGAGAAGCTTAGTCAATACACTCCCCTTAGAGACCTGCGATCCAGCTCTAAATCCCTTCTTAAAGTCCCTCGCATCAACAAGGCCAGGACCGGGGGAAGGCTTTTTCTTACCTTGCCCCACGGAACTGGATTCGCTCCCGCTTACACTGAGGCAGTGTACGGACCATTTCCATTTTAGAAAGTCCTTGAAAACATTCCTGTTCTAGACGTCTCATACAGTATCAGCACTCTCTTATTCGTCCATAAGCGCAGAGATGCCCTATGGGGGTGATTCAGGCACTATATAAATAAACAACTGGATGTGAAGGCAACCTGCTGTTAGACTTTCTAGTTTAACCTAGGAAAGGGTGACTTCTTCTAGTAGCCACTTTGCAAAACTCCAATGAAAAATATGTATAAAAAGTTGCCATCTGTCTCCTTTAGAGGGTTACAGACAGAAGGAAAAACCCATATAGGGGATGTTACACCCTCTGGCAATCTTGTGATTCTTGATTTAAGATGTACAGACCATTAGTGAGAACAAGTGCAAAACATCTGAACATCAGAGAGCAGAAACGAGCCAAGCAGAAACAATAGATCCAGGAAATGAAGATCCATTATTAATTCCAATTGCTTGAGAAATAGATGATAACAAGGGTGCAGAAACATCAGGCAGTAAATGACAGAGGAAGGAAGGAAGGATAATTCACAAAGGAAAAATACAAATTGTGAAGGGAAAAGTCAGGGACAAAAAAAGAACAAGTGGCTGTTGAGTGCAAGGAAGAATCATGGGACAAGATATGTTCCAACACACTATGGGCCTTATTATGAGTTTGGATGTCCGTGAACCGTCATACCCGTGGTTGCGGTCTGACCGATGCGAGCTCGGCGGTCCGACCGCCGTATTATGAGATGGTCGGATTGGCTTTGTAAAGACCGCTGGTGAACCGCCTACACTGTCAGCACACCGCCAACCGCAGCCGTCGAGGAAAAGCAGCTGCCATAGGGCGATATTGAGGAGGCTCACTGCCGTCTGTATTACGAGTTGGCTTTCCGACGAGTCGACGGTGGCTGTTGGACCACCGTCTTCAGGTCCCCAGAAAAGAAGGAGTTGGGATGCATACTCAGCCCTTTCCTGTTCTTCCAGGCAAAGTTCGACGTAGATCCCTTTCTCCAGGTCCCCCCTTCACAGCGGCATCGTCAACCTACCCTATTGGTGGGAATGTACAAGCAAATCCTGGACCGGCAATAGGTAGGTAGTATTTTTCAACGTGTATCATGCATATGTGTGCATTCAAAACTTATGGAGTCGAAATGGGTAAAGAGAGGGTATCGAGTAGAAAATGTCGACTTGCACTAATATCGAGTGCAAAATATCGAGATACATAAATATCGACTGCAAGAATATCGTGAGTCAAGAATATCGAGTTTCAGGTAAGAAATATCGTTTTCTAAAATATCGAAGTAATTAATATAGTTTGCAAAAATATAGTTGTAAAAAATATCGTTTTTTTATTAGTGTTATGTATTTTAGTATGTATTTTAAATGTATGTGCTCTATTTTTTTGTCTAAGTATTGCATTTGTTTTTTAATATATGTGTTACATTTTTAGAAGTTATTAATTTTATTTTAATTAAATTTTGCGTTTTAGTTCCGTAGCGGGTTGTGGGTTTATAGGGGAATAGGGTGGGAAGTAATTTAATTATAATAAATTGAATATTCATTTTTATTTATTAGTATTTATATATTTTTCATTTTATAGTGTTAATTGTGGGAATTAATTTATAATTAATTAATTAATAATTGGCTGTTAATTTTTATTGATTAATTAATTGGTAAATATGTTAATTGTGTCATTTTTTTAGGCGTGGGTTGTGGGTTTATAGGGAATAGGGTGGGAAGTAATTTAATTATAATTAAGTTATTAATATTTTTATTAATAAATATTTATTTATTTTATATTTTATATTGTTAATTGTGGGAATTAATTTATTATCAATTATTTATTAATTGGTTGTTAATTATTATTAATTAATTGGTAATTATGTTCATTGTGTTATTTTTTTAGGAGTGGGTTGTGGGTTGATAGGGGAGTAGGGTGGGAAGTAATTTAAATTGAATACATTTATTAATATTTTTAATATAATATTTAATTAATTTGATTTTATAGTGTTAATTGTGTGAATTCATTTATTATAATTATTTATATTTTGCTTGTTAATTGTTATTAATTAATTAATTGTTAATTAATTATGTTAATTGTGTCATGTTTACTGAAATTGGTGGTGGCATTTATAGGGAATATGGTGGGAGGTAATTTATTTATAATTAATTCATTATTTGTTAATTAATGCTAATTAATTAATTAAAATTTTAATATGCCAATTGTGTAATAATTTTGATGTGTGAGTTGTGGGGTTTATAGTGGTAAATGGTGGGAAGTAATTTTTTTTAAATTACTTAATGATTTGTTGTTAATTGATATTAATTTTTTTATGTAAAATTAGTTATGGAAATTGTGTAAATATTTTTAGGTGTGTAATTTGGTGTTTATTGGGGTAGAGGGTGGAAAGTAATTTAGTTTAAATTAATTAATCATGACTTGATCATTAATATTCATTTATTAATTGATAAATATTTTTGGTAATTGTTTAGTTTTTATTTTGTTTGGGGATTTAGGTTCAATAGCTGTAACGTTTGGTTTGTACATTAATGTTTACATTTTTAATGTGTTTTATAATTATTAATCTTTGATCAATTGAAAATTAATTGTGTTAATTATAGACGTACACTTTTTTGTTTAATTTAGATGTGCGTTGTAAATTGTGTGGTGTTATAGGGTAGGAAAATAAATATTACATGTATGTAATTTTTAAGTTTTTGATTAAGATTAATTTCTATTACAAAATATTTATTTGTTTGTAAATTGTTTGTTAAATTAAAAAAATATATATTTTTATGTCAATTTTAGATTTTTGCTACATTAAAATATTTTTATATGTTTTGTTAATTTTTATATGTTTTGTTTTTGGATTTTTATTATATTTTGTGTTGTAGTTGATATCTTTTTTGTTTTTAAATTTGAATTTTGTTCTGTGGGACTAGTAATTTTTACCCCTCCGCTATCCAACATTTTTCCTACTGTTGCATTCGCAGGAGTGGGAAAAGTAATTTATACCCCTACGCTATCCAACACTTTCCCTACTGTGGCACTTGCTGGAGTGGGAATAGTAATTTTTACCCCTCCGCTCTCCAACACTTTCCCTACTGTTGCACTTGTAGGAGTGGGAATAGTATTTTTCTCCCCTCTGCTATCCAACACTTTCCCTATAGTAAATTAATACCCTCCGCTATCCAACACTTTCCCTACTGTTGCACTCATTGGGGTGGGAATAGTAATTTGTACCCCTCCGCTATCCAACACTTTCCCTACTGTTGCACTCCCTGGAGTGGGAATAGTAATTTTATTCCATTTGCTATCCAACACTTTCCCTACTGTTACACTCATTGGAGTGGGAATAGTAAATTATTCCCCTCCACTATCCAACACTTTCCCTACTGTTGCACTCATTGGAGTGGGAATAGTAAATTATTCCCCTCCACTATCCAACTCTTTCCCTAGTGGGAATAGTAGTTTTTACCCCTCCGCTATCCAACTCTTTCCCTACTGTTGCACTCGCTGGAGTGGGAATAGTAATTTTTACCCCTATGCTATCCAACACTTTCCCTACTGTTGCACTTGCTAGAGTGGGAATAGTAATTTTTATCCCTCCGCTATCCAACACTTTCCCTACTGTTGCACTCACTGGAGTGGGAATAGTAGTTTTTACCCCTATGCTATCCAACACTTTCCCTACTGTTGCACTTGCTAGAGTGGGAATAGTAATTTTTATCCCTCCGCTATCCAACACTTTCCCTACTGTTGCACTTGCTGGAGTAGGAATAGTAATTTTTTCCCCTCCGCTATCCAACACTTTCCCTATTGTTGCACTCATTGGAGTGGGAATAGTAAATTATTCCCCTAAGCTATCCAACACTTTCCCTACTGTTGCACTCGCTGGAGTGGGAATAGTAAATTATTCCCCTCCGCTATCCAACACTTTCCCTACTGTTGCACTCGCTGGAGTGGGAATAGTAATTTTTACCCTCCGCTATCCAACACTTTCCCTACTGTTGCACTCGCTGGAGTGGGAATAGTAAATTATTCCCCTCCGCTATCCAACACTTTCCCTACTGTTGCACTCGCTGGTGTGGGAATGGTAATTTTTTACCCTCTGCTATCCAACACTTTCCCTACTGTTGCACTCATTAGAGTGGGAATAGTAAATTATTCCCCTCCGCTATCTAACACTTTCCCTACTGTTGCAATCGCTGGAGTGGGAATAGTAAATTATTACCCTCTGCTATTCAACACTTTCCCTACTGTTGCACTCGCTGGAGTGGGAATAGTAATTTTTTACCCTCCGCTATCCAACACTTTCCCTACTGTTGCACTAAATGTTGTTTAAAATGTAGGTTTAAAAACTATTACATATTTTAATATTTTAATTTATATTATAATCTTTTTTTATGTTACAGGTGTATGTATATATATATTTAGCTTTATTTTTTAATATATTTCTAGCATTTCATAATTAATTAAAATTATTTATTAATTATTTTTAAGTAAATATATATATATTACATTTTATATATGTATGTTTAATTTATTTTTAAATTACATTTATTAATTATAATTGTCAAAATTTACAAATAAATCTAATTTTTTTAAAGTAAAATGTATTATTTAATTTATTTGACATTATTTATAATACATATAAAAAAAACGATATTTTGTACTGCGATATTTTTAACAACGATATTTCTTTTTCGATATTTTTGTATTTACCATTATGAAGATAGGAGCTCGATATTTTTGACAACGATATTAATGTCCCGATATTTCTGTAGGTCGATATTAGTGTTGTGGATATTCTGTCAGTGATCGAAATGCTCACATAGGCATTCCCCACTGCTGCAAGACTGCCGCAGCCACACTGCGCGAACTGCGCTCAACTCATAATACAGCGGTAGGAAGGCCGCCAGAACTGCAGTCAACTAGAGGCCACGGTGTTTGGGCAGTCGGACCACCTAACTCATAATCAGGCCCTATATCTTTACAAGTCCAGGCATTTTTATGCTTGAAAATGACCGTGCAAAAACAAACGGCCACATCTTGGAATAGGACAATCCAAAAACTCCTAATGGAATGATCATTGTCTTTGAAATGGAATTTCCAAGCTCCAACCCTCATTTCACAGCTCATCGTGCCTGCACCACCTTAAAGAAATTGAATTTTAACATAATGTGCATCATGGGGTGTTCTGGAAGCCGGCTTTTAATTCTCGTGCTCAGCACTGCTCACAACCCCTGAGAAACCCCTCCTGGAGTGGCATGCTGGAGATGCTGTGGAAGTAAGGAATGGCACCCAGCAATGCATTGGCATGAAGCTTGCAAGAGACTTCTTCCCCTTCTGAGTCCAGGGCATGAACCTGCTGTGACAATAATTTGACAGTCCGTTAGTTTTTGACATACATAATGCAGTTCTGAAGCAAGCCTCTTTGCTGTAGTTTTTACTTGATAATTCCAAAAATGAAGAAGGGCTCTACTACATTTTAACTGTGAGCACAAACCAAAATACTCAGTTCTGGAGCAGGATCATTTTCACACGAGTGTGCACCACAACTTTCATACATTTGCTGAAGATGCACTTCATACTTGAAGATGTATGAAGTGAGTCTGTCTTTTCCAACTAATAAAAAAATGAAATTTGTGATTCACACTGAGGTTAGGAGTGTCTCCAGTAGACTAACAATAACCTCAAGTACTGTAATCCTGATAATTGTGTTATTACTCCCATAACAAAAAGAGGCCTTTAGTTTACAGGGGACACTGAGCTGTGGAGTCTCATAACACAGCTTCGAATAAAAACACTAACTTAGTAAAAGGTCTCTTTTAAATTGGTCTCCTCACATACTGTGAGTAACTCAAAAGCCCAGATTACCACTCTACTAGAGGGGCTGGAGATAATTATATCACCTGATAAAATTAGATACTGCAGGTTTTTATTTATGGGTGTGAATATTGTGTGTTATGATGATTTCCTTGAAATGGGCAATGTCATCAGGTTTTGGAGCTTTCTGCTCAATAATCTGCATTCTTTGTATTTAGTGGTCATTTTTCCATGTTATATTTTGGCTGGATTGATCGGTGCAGTTAATTTCAGAAGTGGGGAATTTATCACACCTGGTAATTAGCAGGAGCAGTAAACTTCACTCAATTTATAATTGAAAAGTTTGCGCAGGAGTTGGAATTAACTGTATCACTCGTAATCCGTGCTAAAAATATTTAATTGATTTATCTCTGTCAACAAAATCATAAATGTGATGAAACATTCCAAGTTGTAAGGCTTTGGAAGAGGCACAGAGGAGAGAGATTATACTAGCATAAGGCTACCTACTGCTATCATGTGCGGTGCTCATTCCTTTAAAGTTTAGGAAATGGACATGGGGCATTTGTTCTACACAAGATATGGCAACCATGCCTCGTGCTGGAGGAGGAGCTTAATGCAGCACTCTTCAGTCCTGCTCTCAGCTGTTAAAATATCCTTTGTTGTATAAATACAATTAGCGTTCTATGAACACCGCTACCTAGGGGCAATGAAATACGAAATGCCTTTTGGGCCTTCTGCATTCAATAAGATCATGTTCTACCATCAATGACTACATTTATGCCGCATAAAAGAATGGTCTCTCAGATATTCGAGAAATTACTAAGAATTGGGTCTAAAACTCAAGCACCAAATGATCCCAGATTAAGTCACGTCAAGTATCATTCCGCTAGGTACATTTAACTTCTCAAAGTGCCCTGCTCCTCCGGTTTAAAGTTGCGATCCTGGCTTACACAGGTAGATCATTACAGCCCAACTTCACATTTCCTGAGACCTGTAGAGTAGATATATGTATTGTGAAGTAGCAAGGTACCCCTCTTTTACTGACTTTCCAGCCAATGGCAACACTTTCAAATTAGGGGCAGAGGTCATGTATAGGCACTGGCAATTCAATGGATTATGTAAAAAGTGTGTGCTTAACTAAATACTTTGGACCATGCTACCACAGATTGCTTAAACTAATTTATTCAACCAAAAGTTTTAATAGTTATTCTGAGATATGTTTTTCAGATGTTTACTTGTTGTGAATAAAATTCTATTCAAAATATTACATTAGATATTGTTTAAATTCTTACTTGTTCTATGGCATTCTAGTGTATCAAGCTGTAGACAATGACTAGCATCATATGTAAACAGATAAAGATCGTTGTCTGCAGGAAATATAAATCCTATACCAAGGCACATGAAAATCACTTTATTGACACAACCTTACAGGTGTGTCTCAGCTGGGAAATAACTACCCAGATTTAAAGACATATGTCTGGAAGTGAAAACAATGGAATTTGATAAAATGCCTTTACTTTGATTTGTATGTACGGCCTGGTGATTGAGCCTCTATGGTTCAAGGAAAAGTGGAGGGGCAATAGTCATAGAGTACACCTTTCTGCCATAATCCTAGCCACAAGACTTCTGAGAGTTATAGCTTCCTTAGTACATAATTAGCAAGGTTTGTGCCTGGCCGACCTTCTAGGACCCACCCCTCCCTGGGGATATGGACTCACCTCTTGTGGAAGTCATGCGATACCCGATTGGTGACACGACGGTCTCCCTCAAGGCAAATGGGAATATGATTTTCCAA
Source organism: Calotriton arnoldi (assembly GCA_963921515.1). Lineage (NCBI taxonomy): Eukaryota > Metazoa > Chordata > Amphibia > Caudata > Salamandridae > Calotriton > Calotriton arnoldi. The sequence continues at coordinate 55,136 of CAWUFW010022716.1, read as the reverse complement.
CAATGAAAAGTGCAGGACTGGAGCGAGACTTAATTTTTAAAGTCAGAACTAGACTGTGCATGTCAACTGCTGTTGATTCTTTTTAGAACCATTGCATATCAAGGGAGGGACTAGACAGCACTGGCCCTATTTGCCATCTTCTTTATGCTACCTTTCAACCCCGTTTCTGCTATGATAAGGCTACCTGATAGAACAAATGGAATTGAAATTGCATATGGGCAGGTGAAGTCCATCATATATGCTGACAATATATTACTTAAGGTCACCAACCCTGCGGTCTTGCTGCTGTTCAAACAGCAGTAATTGGTTCCTTTTTGGGTCTATATGGGTATAAAACAAACTGGGGTAAATGTCAGAAAACACCTCTAGAGCCAGCCAAGGAATGTACCTTATGCATAGGGCTCCCAAGGGTTTCATATACCTGGGATTTAGGAACAATAAGGATGTGGAAGACAACATAAACCCTCTGATATCTAAAACTCAGAATTACATGTCATGCTGGACCCCACCTCAACCTATCCCTCTGTGATGACAGGTTGAAAGGAATTTCAGATCAATCACTTAAAATGGCGCACAGCTGAATCCCTTAAAGACGCATACACAATCACAGGTCATTGGCATTTGCATGGAGACACCCCCAATGTGGGTCTGACTTGAACGAATTGCATTGAATGATAACCAAGCGATAGACCCATTGTATGCCTACAACCACTGCTTTCCGGCATTGATAATCCTATAATAAGAGCCTCTCTCATAAATTGGAAGACTGCACACAAAAAGCTATGAGTAGACCTATAGATACCCATATCTGCACCCAACTTGCATAATACAGGCATTAAAATGGGATAAAGGAGCTCATTAGAAGCGTGGGAAATGAAGGGGATTACTCTTCTAGACCACCTGATCAATACTCGTTCAAACCCTCTGACGCCCTGTGCACAGAGTTCATACTGGATTACTCTTTCTGCTGGCAGGACCATCAACATCCAGTGAGAATGCCAAAATATCTTAATCTAAGGTACATCATGACTTCATGCTTGTTTCAAGGAGTGGTGTCAGGATTATAGAGTGTGTTTATTGACCACTTCTTCTTGAGACAGGCCTAGACCGACGCCACAGTATTTTGGTAAAAATCGCTAAACAGGGATTACGTCAAGGAAGACCTTTACTCAAAAGCCAAGACAAGTATGTCAGGGAAGGCAAAGAGAAATTACTATATTTTAAACTGCTACACAATTGTAGTTAGACTCCCTACAACTACACGAAGTGCATCAGTTACCTCACTCTGAATGTTGGCAGTAGCAAACAATCTAATTTGATTTGCTACATAATCTTTGCCATTGCCCCTGAAAGTATGGGCACTGGACTGACCTATGGACAGAACTATCACTCGCCAATGGCTTACCCGTGGCTGTATCAGTACTTCTAGGGCTTCTGCACCATTCACATGTGACCCGGTCACTATGACGAATCATAGAAAGGGATGGACATCAACACACTTGGCTGAAGTCAAGACGTGTGTACTATGTCACTGGAGGTCACAGACAAAATTAACCACTTATAAGTGGCTCAAGGAACTGTTATATATTGCATCCTGCAAACAGCTGATCTACACACTCAATAAACAGGTGGGAATATTTGATTGCATCTGGAGACATTTTAAATGATTAGAAGATGCCCACTGTGCCTCGATTCACTTAACAATGCAATGTCCATTGTAATAAGTCATGCACCCCATCATAGGGCTGTGATGCTTGTCTCACTCTTTAATATCTGTCAAGCATAATTACCTTAAGAAGATATGTCATGTTTCTAGGGCTCATGTGTTTTGATGTAGCAGACACCTTTATGAAAGCGTGCTGTCAGTGAGATTCCTCTCTGTGGGGCAATAGGCCTACAATGGCTTGGAAGGTTTAGTGCCAAACAGGAAACAGCCTTTACAACACAGGCATGCCCATGCAATGTCTTTACCATGCATCATTTACCAGAGAATGCCTTTACCACACAATGCCCTTACCACATATGTTTTTACCATGCATATGCCTTTACCATAAAAGGTAAGTGTGTTTAAGGTAAGTGTGTGTGCATGTATGTAAGTATCTCTCTCTCTCTCTCTGTATACATATATATATATATATATATATATACATATGTGTGTGTGTGTGTATGTATGTGTATATATATATATATAGTTATGTATGTGTGTGTGTATCTATCTATATCTATCTATCTATCTATCTATCTATCTATCTATATATATATAACATTGCTCCTTCCGGACAGCGGACACCCGTGGAAGGTGGCGCACATGCCAGCGGAGCGCACTGGCAGTAGAATCCACACAAGAAAGTCAAAATACTTGCGCTCTCAGGATCAAGAATCCACAATCCAAATTAGCTTGCAACCAGGTTTATTCCACGACAACGCGTTTCAACTGCATCCGCTGCCTTGATCACGTGTACTACATGCACAAAAGTAAAACGTCTTTTAACACCAGACGTGAAATCAGCAACATAAACAAAGGACATTGTATTATGTCTTTGGCGGCCATGATAGAGTGGTAAAAAGCAAGCCACAGTAGTAATGATACATCAATTAACACAAATACATGAATACATGGGAAAATCCATACTATCAATTGGTAAAGTTGATGTATAGCAAATACATAATAAAACAAGTGCATAGATAAAGGAGCGCTCGGCTTGTGCATAAATTATGACTCTAATGAACCGAAATACAACACTAAGGGGCCGAATCCGATTCAGGCAGGAAATCTCTCCGACCGAGCCGGAACCGGAGAGATTTCCGACCGAATCGGAAAACTCCCTTTTTTTCCGCGATTATCCTGCGATCATCGACAAGACATCGCAAAACACGCTGACAGGAACCTCGTTTTGAAAGAGAGGGAAAGGGTTAACAGATGCTAACCATTCACAAGTGGAGATGCAGTAGTCTAAAGTGAAAGACATGATTTCATTTGCTGCCTTTCTCATGATGATAGGAGTGGAAAGTTGAAGAGGTTGCCATTTTAGAGTTACTTTGTATGAGAGTGTACCATTCATTAGTTTTTACAAATCCTAACAGTGTCAAAAGTATCCACAGAGAGCTAAAACAACAATACAATCTACGAACTCAATTTACTGGTATGTATATAACTTATTAATCCTTTAAAAAAACTACATAAGACATGCAGATTTATATGGGAGTTTGATAAAAAAAAAGAGTATCACAGAGATGTGAAAAAATACATGAGATGAACTGTATCTATTAGAGGGTATGTGTTTAAGAGGTTAGTGGTGAATGTTTTGGGAAGTAAGAGAAAAATGAATTAGTGCCTCTATATTACACTGTGTATTTTATTGAAAAATAACAGTATAGCCTTGTGGAAAGTTGCAATGAGGAACTAAGAATGGTTTAAATGTCTAATGCAGAATAGATCCATCTGTTATTTGCATTCTGGGAGTTGTAGTACTTTTAGTAACATTATTAAACTGGCATAGTGTAGTGAGAAATAAAAGATGAGAACTTGTTGTCCTCCTGTATAGGAATTAGAAAGAAATAATACTTGTTAGGTATGTATTGGGAAGTGTTTGTCAATGTGGTTTTTAACTTATATGACCATTTTGCATATGCTTAGATGGTGAGATATGGCTTTCATGCTTGCACATAGCTATATATACGGTGGGACTTTTGGGTTTACTTAAAGATGCATAGAGGTATATATTAATGGAAAGATGGCTTGAAGGTGTACATCTATTAAGAAATCGCATATATGTTGACATGGTGATGATCTATGTTCAGTAAGGCTGATGAAAATTTTATGTATATGGTGAGGGTGGTGTTTTTTCTTTAAGCATGGTTTGTTTAAAATTTAGGAGGATTAATAGTGCAGAATGCCTCGAGAGTTCTTGTGCTAGCTTCATTTCGAGTGTAACTTTTGTTTGAGGTATGCTGAATATATGTTTTAGAAGCAGAAGAAGTATTTGAGAAATGATGTGGGTATGTCATTCGTAAAAGGTTTTGTGCTTTGACAAATTTCAAAATTTTGTTTTCCGTTTTAGAAACTTACTGATGCATGTGCACGCTCAGTAAGAAAGCAATATTTGTTTCTAGGGAGCCGTGTACGCAATTATATATCAAGTGTGATACCTAGACTTCACTCACACATAGCTCAGAAGAAAAGCATATATACAGTAAAACAGGTACTTTGATACTGACAGAAGGAGATAACCAATGAGTCAGAGATATAGTGACAACTGTTATGTATCTAATAGCAATGAAGGTACTTTCACAGTCAGTCAGGAAGTACTCAGGCACTCATGCAATCACCCAGCCACTAGTCAGACAGTCATCAAATCAGTGGTTCACTGTCCATGGAGTTATTCAATTACCCAGACACTACACATGTACTCTTGCAATCAGGCAGGCATAAATTATGTAGTCATTGAACTATGCAGACATTACCCATACAGTCATCTAATCACCTAGGTACTAACTATTTACTTATGCAATTAACAAGTCTGTAACTATGCAATCATTATAACATTTGCACAGAACCTATGCAGCCATCTAAACACCCACTTACAACCCATGCATTCATTGAAATACGGAGGCACATGCGTGCACTGATGAAACACTCAGGCACTACTCATGCACTCATCTAATTACATAGAGAGTAGCATTGTAGTAAACCTATCACCCATCCAGTACCTATGCAGTCATTTAATTACTGAGGCAATAGTCTTGCACTTATACAATCACCCCAGCAGTACACTTACTTTCATCCAAGTTTTAATAATGGACCCATGCAGTGATCCAGACACTAACCATGCACTCATCTAATTAGCCAGGCACTACTGATGCACTTATTCAAATATCCAGGCACTACCCATGTAGTTATCTAAACATACAGGCACTACCTGTTCACTCAACCAAAAACAAATTGCAGCATCCAATCACTGAAACACTATTCATGCACTCATCCAATAGGCTAGGTGCTATGCATGGACTTAAACAATCATGTATGCACTATCCATGCACTCTGTAAATCACCTATATACTATGTATGCACTCTTGCAGTCATCCAGGTACTAGAGTTGCACTAATTTAATCATCCCACCAGTATCTATGCATGTATTGAATTATTGAATCATTAGTCACACACTTGTCTAAGCATTTTGGCTCTACTCATGCACTCATCCAAACACCTAGATATTAGTGGTATACTCATGCAAACACGCAGGCAATAAGTATGCAGATATGAAATGACACATGGAGTTATAACATAGTCAGGGAATAATCTAGGCACTACCTGTATCCTCAGGGAATCACCTAGGCACTACCTATGCACTCATTCAATCATCCAGGGAGTATTCATGTATTCAACCACAAACCCATGTATTTACAAGTTTTACTGAGGAATATGTAGTCTTTTAGAATGATGTGGGGAATTATATATGCAAACTGTCACACACTCTTTCCAAGAATTAGTAAGCTATATGGTTAGACATGGATTAATGTGCAGATTTTTATATGCAGCATTTCCCAAACTTTTAATCTGATAAATTTAAGTAGAAAAGTACTGAGATACTAAATACACCAGTGACACAGTGGTCTAGAGGCACGCAAATAGCTCTTATGGTGTGTTTTGGATTTACAGTGTTGAGACACTGTATGTACTTCTACACTTGGGTAATGCGGCGCAGAGCCGTAAACCATTTGGCTGGGCCATGCTGCATTACTTTCAAAGCACAGGAATGGTTCATATTTACAACAATATGATGGATCCCTGCAAGCCGCACAACTGGCAGTCATGCTCCAATGGAGGCACCCTTGCACCATGGTGCAAGGGTGCCTGTGTTGTGTGGATGATTGTTTTTGTACAGGAAGGCACACCTTCCTGCACAAAAACAATCACAAGAGGTGTTTTCCTCTTTCTATTTGTGCTGCAGAATGCAGCACGCATAGAAAGAAGAAAAAACGAGGTGAAATAAAAGTATTTCTCATTGTTGTGCCTCCCTACACCTCCCCTGGGGAGGCGTAGAATTCAGACGCATTCCCAGGTGTACCAGTGGTTGTAAATCTGGGAATGTGGCAAAATGCATGGGTGTTTTGTGGATGGGAACACCGACAGCAACACCAATGGTAAGCTCCTTTCATGCAACGTGCTGCGTGAAAAGGGCCTGTATTTACAAGGCCACGAAAAGCCATGCAGAGTGGCTTTACGTGGCCTTATAAATATGGAGCATCACACTATGCCAATGGTGTGTCAAAAAGAAGCAGCGCTTTGGCACATGGGGCTTGTAAATATGTTCCCTTGGCTTGATGTTCATTTTAAAATTTACTGCAGAAGGGATAAACTGATCTTTCACCATGTATAAGTTTGAAGTGAGACATGGTGCAGCTGTGTTGTAAGACAGGGTGCTAAAATGTTAAAAGGTAACTAATAAAGAAAGTTTTGTGTTTTGCTTTGGGTTTACTATATTGAAGTAAGTGAAAGTAGTAATATAGCTGGGTTCATCTGTAGATTTAAAACTATAACATACCATTAAAACTGTTTTTGTATTAAGTGTAAGTCAGTAGTAAAGTAGTTTGTACGTTGGCTAGGGTAAAAAATAAAAAATACTTTTTTTACAGAACGAGATATACATAACTACACACAGTTAGAATGCCTACGAAAGATCAGACGAAAAATCAACAGAAGCAACTACAGAATCTCTGCAGAAATGAGTTACAAAAGTGACAAAATGCAACAAAGGTCTGAAAGAAAAAATAGCTACTGGTAAGAGGACAACGTCATTTCTTAAAAATATATGTGGACATTTGAAAAGATTACAAAATAAAGAAAATACAATTATGACTATGAGAAACAACAAGAGTGGACAAAGTGTACATTAGAAGAAGAGAAAAGATTGTAACAAAGATGGACACAACATAACCAGGAGACAGAAGCAGTTTAAGAAAATCAGAGCCAGGATGTTTCATAGTAGAGTGGTTGTAAATTTAGGGAGAAATTTAAAAAAGTGTAGAAGGAGAGATGCAGTGAATCAGAAAGAACCAGTTGAGAGAGCCTTTACTTTGAAGAGGAAGCTTTTCATTTTGATTCTAAATAGAATGAAGACTCTTGACAAAATAGTGTTGTGCATGAGGAGGCAAAACCAGAAGAAACGATTAGTGAATAGAAGTAACTTTTGTACAGTTTTTAGTGGAGAATGGTACATACTTCTAGTACAGAGCCTTTCTTTAATTAAGAAAGCTATCTCCAGGATAACAGATTAGTTCATGCTATTGATAAAAGAGGATGATGTTATGAAATGAAGAATGGTAGTCCTATAGCAAAAGAGGTGATGGTACCTAGAAATGTAGAAGAACTTATTGCAGAAGAGGTACACGGAAGGCGTAGTCAGGGTCCTGTATACAAATGGAATTGTAGTAGTGTTTGTAGAATTAGACAGAAATCCATTGATATATTAAGAAAATTCCTAAGTATCTTTCCAAGGAGAAGTTTAAAACACAAAATAAGTTATATCACTCAACAATGCGAACTTTAGTTAGGAGGCTGTACTATGTGAAAACTTCTGCTTTATATTTAGGAGAACTGAATAGAGAACATTTGCATGGTAGTGTGGCAGACATAGAAAAGGTTTGTGGTGATGTGCAGTTTCGTTTCTTTGGTCCTGAGCAGGATTCTAGGGAAAATGAAGATTGTTAAGAGGAGGAGTTTCAGAACAGGACACATATATTACAATTGATCGTTTTAAAAAAGAGATTACAAACTTTAACACAGTGTTGTCAAAAAAACAAAGTATGTTTGTATATGTTGTTGATGCACTTAGTAGAAGATTTAAACACAGACTGTTGACTTATATTTAAAAAGTGAAAAAGTAAATAATGATAACTTGCAAAAGTTAGCAGTGTATTTATTTGTAGAGGGGCAGTTTGACTTGTCTATTAGGCAAGTTAAATGTAAGTAGTGTTACAATAAATTAGAAGATAATAAAATGAACAACACATAGGTATTAGATACCCCTTTTGTAAGATAATAAAATGCCTGCTAATATAGAAAAACTATGAAGGGCCAAAAAAAAAAATCAACATTTATTATTCTTTGCAGCATTGTGAAGGGCCGTTATGGACTGCTCTCCAGCACTCACTACAACTCCACAATCCATGCAGTATGATTCCATCGGGAAAAACTGTGGAGCCAAATCTTCAAGTTGAGATTTGTGTCATGATTACGTCCCGCAGACACCGGTAGCCGAACTACGGGTCCCAGCATGCTTCTGGGGGACACACCGGATTTTCCCTGGAGGTTAGGCTGTCTATATCTAGCCTTCCACTAGGGGGATCCAGCGCTTGTCACTATACAGAGTCAGTACCTTCGAGGTTCTGTTGGTGACACACCGGACTATCTACGCGCCCTTTATGGCCGCATTTCTACCGGCGGCCTCTGTGGAGTTATTTACCTGCCCTGCTTGCTTGTTCTCTGCGCACTACGCAGCCCAGATCTCCAGACATCCTTGAGCCTCGCGGTTGGAACCGGGTGCGTCTGGGCTTCTCCCGCACCCGTGGTCCCGCGGCGGCTCTTCTGACGGCTTGTACGGACTACAAGCACCCTCAAGCCTCGCGGTTGGAACCGGGTGAGAACTCGCTTTACGAACACCCGTGGTCCCGTGAAGGCTACTACGTCGGGCACGTGACGCCCTGCAATTATCAACGGATGGAAACAGGAACCCTTTCCACGGGACTCGAGACATGAGACGTATCACGCCCATCGAACTTCCCCTTTTTGTTTTCACTTTGGATACTCGCTTTTCTATGACTCAGCGCTACTCTCAAGGAGAGAGTTTTCCGCGCTTTCTTTTGACTTCCTGTATGCTCCAAGTGCTCTCTATTCCTGAAGGCCATCTTTTCCAGTTCCGAGTAGGACCCCGAAGTGCAAGTGAGTCCTTTTCTAGGGAGAAACGGGAGGAGTACTAGCAGGGCGGGGAGGAGTGAAGGTAGGAGCTTGTTATAACCCGCTTGTTGTTGGTTGTTCTCCCTTCTACAGACCCTGGTGAGGACTCGGTGGGACTACCCTATTGTGCGCACTTTCCTAGAGGGGCCTGGAGCAGGAGCTTCATTGAGAAGGAGGACAACAGTCACTTCTTCCCATTCTTACCTCTTCTTTTCCCCTATCCCCTGCGCTCTGCAGTGCAGGGTGAAGTGTTACACGTCCCCTTGTGGGGCAGAGCAAGGGGGCTTTGGGATCTAGGCATCTCCCCCGCTGGATTTGTCTCCTGAAGGTTAGTGTACCCTTTAGCAACCTGACAATTTGACTTTTGAATGGACTCTCTGCTTCAGTGTTGTTGTGGCTGCTATTGAAGTCAAGGGTCCTTCACCCTTGCGTTGCCTTCTTGCTGCTCACTAGGAACTTCTCTTAAAGAATGTTCTAGATAGATAAATGGGCATGTTCTTCTTATTCTTTTAGTTGAAAAGTGTATTATCTAATGATATTCCTTTATTTCCCGGTGACACAATTTTCTGTTTTGTTTTTGAATTTTTTTTTTTTGTGGTTTTGTAAAGTTTTAAAAAATGTGTTCTTTTTATGGTAACAAAAATGGCAACTGGGACAGAAGGAATTCGATAAATGTGCACTGAGAAATGTGCAAAAATATAAAAGGGGATTTTTTTTTAGCATTTTTATGATTTTTTGCAGCATTTTGAATAGCTGTAACACAATGCTCACCAGCTCTTATAACAACACTACAGTCCTTGCAATACGTGGCCATTCTTGAAAACTCTGGAGCCATATCTGTTATAGTAGTTTGCACCTCTGAAGGGACTTTCTGGCTGGGAATTGTTGCTGCTGCCATTGATGTAGATGCTCATCCAGCTTCCCTCTGCTTGATCGGCAGTTGGAGACATTTTCTAGGATAGGTTTTAGGATGATATAACATGAAAGTCATTCCACATGAGAATTTTTTGTTCGTCCCTGTAGAGAAGGTCTTGTCACAGATTGTGCATTGCACTAGTTTTGCAGCAGTTTTTGCTAACCCAGATGAAATTAAAAAAAATCCCAAGCCACACTTGTCCTATTCTGGGAGGCCCCTCATCTTCAATATCTTCTATGTCGACCTCCTCCACACCCTGCTCCTGCTGTTCTTGTAGCTGATCCCCATCTCCTTGCTGTGTTGCCATTTTTGGTACAAAAAAAGTTCAAAAAAAGTCTCCAGCCAAAATCTTCCAACTGCTCACAATAAAGTTCTGGAAAAGAAGATTCAGGAAGGAGGAGTGGGTGTATACTTCCTATTCATTTTACTGAAAAGTATATTATCCAATGATATTCCTTACTTTCCTGGTCATGTGATGTTTGCAGATTATGCATTGCACTAGTTTTGCAGCAGTTTTTAATTCCCCATGAGTTTGGGTAACAATGGATAGTTTGATGGGTGTTTGGTAGTTAGGGTCTATTCGTGAGTTCAGATGTTGAGTTATTTTTTTAAACTATTGATTTTTATAAGTGTGTTGTTAAAATACATTTAAACCAATAAGTTACTAAATAGTTAGACTCAAACTTTGTGTACAATATGTCTATATTTCTGTTTTATACATTGTCATTTGTATTCGTGACTACTGATGTCATTGCGACCTCCGGTGTTGCTGTGAAGAAGGAAAATGCATTTTTGATTTAGTTATTTCGACAAAAGAATACAAAGGGGAAAGTTAAATTAGTATCTTACTAAATAGCTACACTGAAACCTTATGTAAAATATGTCTATATATGTGTGTTACACTTTGTCAAAAACACCCGGTATTCGTAGTATATTCTTGGCAGTTGCACTCATAGAATCATACAGGCACTACCTATGCAATCATACAATCACTAAGGCACTACTCATGCACTTACGTAATTAACCAGACATTACACCTTTGATCGATTGATAATAACTTTATTTCGGTTCGATGAACCATAAAAGTGCACAGTGCCAAGACATTGTTTGAATACATAAAAACGTAATCAATCCCATCACATTTTATGCCAGTGTACATATATCAATTGATTTCCAACATAGTACTCAATTTATAAAATGCAGATCTATAACTACAGTCAGACCCAGGGAGACAAAAACCTCAAAGTGAGAACCCTTGTGGGTGGGCTCCTAAGGGTCCGTCGTGTGTTCCGGGTTATCTGTATTATTTCCAAATGAGGGCGGCTCAGGTACACGTTCACTCCCAGACCCATACAGCTACTCACACACCCAGTCTCCAACCTATACAGCGACTCACACACCCACTGTTAAAGTTTACAGGTTACAGTTAGGAAATAAAATGTAAAATGCCTTCGAAATTCTCTGAAAAAAAACAAAGGTCACAGGGATGTTATAGTTGGTAATTAGCATTTAAAAAACCTTCAAAATTCACTGAAAAAAAACAGAGGTTACAAAGACGTTATAGTTAGGCTGACATTTCACTCGTACAAAACCAGAGAAATTCAGCAGTTATAGTTAGCTGAGCTAACTATAACTCACACGCCCACAATGCACTGCTTATGACCTCACATATTACATTACTCATGACATGGTAGGTGACATCACTGATAACATCTCAAATGATATCACTGATGACATCACTTATTACATCATCCGGTGACTGTGAGTGTTTCTATAAAGTTTATGAGTGTTAAATATATACACCAAGGTGTATTGATGAATCAGTGGGTGTATGAATGCCTGTATGGATGATTTAGTGAGTGCATGAATGACTGTATAAGTGAGTGATTATACATGTCAATTTACAGATTTCATTAAGATACAGTATCATATTAAAAATCAGCTAACATTGAATTTAAGAATGTAAGTCTAGCATCAACTCTGCAGGTAGTTGCTATAAGTTCCTATTGGTGGATATTCTTATGCATCAAGGTAACATACTTTGCAGTTTTCTAGTTAAGACCTCTAGTTGGCAAGGATTGTATACATTGTGGTTAAATAATTTAGGTCTAATCATACTGTGCGGTATTAAGGGTTGCTAGTAGTCAGCCCTTTTGATCTAATTTTCCAAGCCCAATGTAGAAAATGTGCAATGGCAAACACAATCATTTCCTTTGAGTCGCTTTTCAGTATTCTTAATGCCTCCCAATAGTGCTTCACACCCTACACCTTACATGCTGTGATGATCCATTTCCTACTGGGCAATGAGTATCTGGGCCATAAGAATAAACATTTTTCTAAGTTTCTTTTAGCTGTGGGCAATAAGGAAAATGGCTGATTTATTCCATTTAGCTGTGAACGATTGTAGCGGTAAAGCACCGGATATGAATTGTACATAAAAACATTTTGCTTCAAGGGATAAATTCTGTCTATATAGGATTCAAATTTAGGAGAACATTTATGAGTAAAAAAACTGCCCAGTTAAGCACCCATCTTTATGATCATGCCAGATGCATATTAAGATATTTTTCCAGTATGCATTTTTAAGTCTTTCAGTAGCTCCTTTGGCTATATTTGCTGGGGAGTTCCATAGATCCCCTGTTTTAACCAATTTACATTGTTTTTTTAACATATTTTAACCATGGGCTATGTACCGTCTATCACTGGAAATTCGGTCTACTAATGATGCCCTGTGAGGAGTCAGCTATGGGTTGACCAAATTGCAACCAGTACATCTGTGGTTTTAGGGAGGATACCCAGTCGATACAGTTCAGTGCTAGTTCCAACCTTAGGGGAATAGTGGGAGTGCTCATAGGTAGATTAAAGAGTTCTCTAATAAAGGTATTTTCTGCTAATGTAAGGGTAGTTGCATCAGCATATCCCCATATCTCTGCCCTATAAATAGCTGCTGACACTGCCGTGGCTCTGTATATTTTAAGGGCAGGTGACACAGCATCACCTGAAGTGTCCTTATTTTTTCAAATTGAATCTTGAGAGCATCCTTTAATTCTAACTGGGAGAGATTTTCCACAAATATCTCATATATTTTGGTTTGTACTATGGTATTGGTTGATACCTCTGACCATTTGATATTTCTCCTGCTGTTCACTGTATCCATTGGGCTTTTAGTTGTTAAGGGCGATAGATTTGAATTTAGAAAGGGGCTAGCTTGAAACATATTGCTCAAAGTTTGAAGGTCACTATCGGGCTTTGCGACTATTTCCATGTCATCCAAGAAGGACCGTAGTGCCTGGTCCAGAAGTACATAATCTATATTACTAGTAATGAGTCCTCTTTTAAAAATTGGGCACGGTCAAGTCCTCCAAATGAGCTGCCACAACTGTAAATTTTTTGGGGTCGAGCTATATTTTGATCTCCCACCTTGGCTTAGGGTGAGGATCCCCATGCACTGTTTAAATTTCAGCTGCAGCATGTGGAGGATCCAAAAGCGCTGGCAACTCCTGAAATATCCAGTGAAAATATCCTGCTCACCTATCTTTGGAAAAAGCGAGACCATAACGTTGTTCGTCCAACTCTGAATTTGTTTAATTGGCTTGTGTTATATTTTCATCCAGATTTTGAACCATTCCCTCAAACAACTCACAATCACTATTAATGCTTTAAGATCCCTCATGTCCCAACACACCTGCCAAAGAAACCTCTATCTAAGCTGATAACTTTGGGTCACGCTTCTCTTCAAAGAACTCAAAAATCAGAAAAAGTCTAACAACAATCCTCTCAAGCCCATCTCCTTCATTGTGCACTTCACCACACATCACACCCTCTTTGTCATACCTTACACTTTCTCTCACTCTTCTCCGTCCCAATAATTCTCCAATTTATTTTTGTTTATTTATTTATATGATTTGTAAAGCGCCCGAATCACCCCCATAGGGGTATCTCTGCGCTGAGACTCCTCGTGACCGACCCAGGAAGAAGATTCAGAACCGTGTAGTTTTCAGCAGCTTTCTGAAGGCCAGGAAGTTGGTACATTGGCGCAGCTGGATGGGGAGTTGGTTCCAGTATCGCGGGGCAAGGCAAGAGAAGGCTTTACCGCCCATGCGGGCTAGTTTGAAGCGCAGGTGTGTAAGAGCGCTTGGTGACTCGACCGCAAGGGCCTGGACGGAATATATCCGACCAACTTTTCTGTCAGATAGCTTGGACCCATGTTGTTTAGGGATTTGTACACCATGCAGCAAACTAGCATGTCCCGGCAGTGATGTTCACGTGTTCCTCTAATGTGAGTTTCTGGTCTAATCGCACTCCTAGATTTTTCACCATCTGTTTAGGGGGAGGGGCTGATCCTAATTGCTCAGGCCACCAGCTAGGGGACCATCTGACTGTTGCTTCTCCGAACAACATAATTTCGGATTTCTCCAATCTTAAAGCTGACAACCCTTCAGCTGCACCATTCAACACCTTCAATCTACAAATCATCAAAGCACTAACCTCTCTCACGCACTATCCTGCCTAGCATCTCCGTCTAATCACTCATTCTATACAGACACCTGTTCTCCCTCCTTCAGGTCTGCAGTGGTACTGCCACTACTAAAAAAACCCTGTTGATGCTCTCAACCCCCAGATAACTACCATCTTGTCTCTCTACTTCCATTCGTCCCAAAAACTTTTGAACAGTTGTTTTTGTAAATCATTTTACCTACTTCCACTCCATTCATCACCAATTTGACCCCTTTCGCTATGGATATGGGACAATGCACTCATGTGCATCCAACTTCAAATCCTCTGCTCACTGCAACAACCTCTCATCGAGTTATTGTACTCCTCAACCTCTCTTCAGACTTACATACTGTTCATTACCTGCCTCTAATATCCACCATAACCAAAACTGGGATCCGGGAATCCACTGTAAATTAGTCCTCATCCTACCCTTACAACTCAGACAGCAGATGTCCCTCGGGCGTCAGTCCTGAGTCCTTTCGCCTTTTCAATGTACACCTTTCTCTTGGCAGAATCATCACATTTACTTTCTCCTACTTTGAAGAGCAGTACTTCACCATCATCTTTATTTTCAATAATAATTTGTAAACCTACACTGGAAGGAGACAATCTGAAGTTGAAAGCATGCGACCATCAACGAAAATATGCATGGTTTGAACCACAACCCACTTGTTGTTAGATTAAGAAGCAAGGCAAATGTGCACCTGGATTTTGGCAGTAAATACATTGTTAGTTCCATTATGAGAACCATATGGCAAACTAATTAGCATGTTTCAGAAACTTTATGAACATAAGATTTTGAAATTTGGTGCTCTACAAATGTGACTGTTACTAGTACACAATTACAAACTGACTTTGTTCAACTTAATCCAAAAATCAAATCATGTACAATTTAGTTTTTCATTGCAAATAGAAACATTAAATGCTATAAATGCAGAACATTTTTCAGAAGTCAATGTGTGCTTTTAAAAAAAGATCTCTAAGAGTGCCTCTTCTATTGCTCTTTGTTTTCATATGAATTACATGTTTCAGTTTTCTTTCACAAAGCTAATGGTATGGTCATTAGTATTGCAATAAAGTGAGCACACAGCAATAAAGTGATCCTATTGCAGTATGTTTATTTAGTCATTATTTTTAATGATAGAGACCTTCGTACCAGGTGATGCCAGGAGCCAGCAAGTTTCTCTGCCAAGAATCCCTTTCTTGCTAAACCATTGTTGCTAATATTGTGAAAGCATACACAACTGGCGGCCTTCATCAGCACTGTTCATGTTACAAATCCTAGAAACTACTTAAAACAAATTTATGTTGCTTCAACACTAATATCCGAGTTGAAAAAATAGTTTGTGATAAAAATCAGAAAAAAGCTATTTTCCAATCCGTGCATACTAAAAGAAAATTATAATTGAATGAAATTAGAGTTAGTGAGAGTCTGTGTTCTAACATGAAAAGAAAACAACTTTGAGAGTTATCGTATTTACATTATAGTCTTTATGAATCCAAATTAAGATGAAACGGAGCACTCTGTGGGTGTTTGCCAGCACATTTTAGCCTAGTAATATTCATGCAAACAAACTACATACATTTAAAGTTACACAACTCGAAATGGAGAAAACCATGCCCAGTGTTACCCTGCATCTCAAGGTCAGAAACTTGAAATGGTGCCGTAATTGTGCTCCTGGTAAACACCACACTTTGGCCCTCATTGCGATTGGCCAGTTCTTTTCCGATACCTGTGCAAAGGAATCAGAATTGCATCCTCTGTAGTAGTTACCAAATGCCTCAACATTTTCACAGGGTGCATTTCCGCTGCTAAAAGGACCTCTTTTCCTATTCAAGTGCTAAGCCAAAGTTTTATCAAACTTGTTGCCTCAATATGCGCTGCAACAATATACTGACTAGAGCAGAGGTCTTCAAGCTTTCTTGCTCAGAATCCCCTTAGTAAAATGGTTTGAAGTTGGCTCCCCTCAAAAACTTTATGGCAAGACTTAAGGGGGCAATGGGGGGCAGGGCTTCTTAGATCTTTTCCGCAGTGGTTTTTTTGTAGTTCATAATCCACACTAAATGTGAGATTTGTTAAAAGAGCAAATACATCAATTGAAAACAGAAACTATCCAAAAAACACTGCTCTCCATAATATGGGTGATGTGAGCCCCTCACATTTCTTTGCTCCACGGCTACTGCATTTGCTGCACTAATGATAGCTGTGGCCCTGAGTAGCAGGCTATCTCCTCTCCCTCTTTCACACCTTTTCCTACCACCCCTGGCCATCACTCCAATCTTGAAACAGATTCTCTGTCTCTTTCTCTGTCTCATTCAGAAAAAATGAGCTTCTACTTGTTGCCCGCCTCTTTGCAGCAAGGGTGCCCTGAGTCCTAATGCTAGCATGGATAATGAGCGCCCACGCCTCTTTTTGAAGTCAAACAGTCATAATTGTGATGCAGTTAGCCTCTCAAACTCCTTCGATCCCAGAGCCACTGCACCTGTTTTACTAATGAGAGCTGCTGTCTTGTAAAGTAGGCAGTCTCCACTGCCCCTTGTTAAAACATGGACCTCCATTTGGCTCCATCCACGACTCTGTTATCTCTCTGAGGTCCAAGCTAAGGTGTCTCCTCTGCTTCAATTTTCCTCTCTCACAGGTCATTGGTCCGAGGACCTGATCAACAGTGGCGCAGCAAGGGTGTACCAGGCCATAGTGCAAGGAAGGATAGTAAACAGCCATAAGTGGGATTTAGTTGGGGCCTCACACCCCTAGGCCCCAGTTCTACTGCACCTGCAGCAACAATTATAGGTAGTCCACTGCACACTCCACTGGACCATCACTCCTAAGCCTGATGCCCAAAGCAGTCTATCTGCCACATTGTGTTTAAAAAAAGTGAAAAATTCCCACATCTCGGCCCCTTGTTGCTTGGGATCTGTTCCAAGCACAGCAAGATTGACCTGGCCCCAGTTCTAGCAAGGAAAATGCCCCCTGTCCCCTTTATGCTAGTAACGCAATCACAATTGAAGTGTGGTGCACCCTCACTCCACTGCCCCAATGCCACGGCACCTGTTGCACTATTGGTCCCAAAAAAAAAGAGCCTGCATATCTAACTGCCTTCCTCCAGAAATCTTTCTGAGGAAGCTGTCTCTGTTCATTTGTAAATTTAAAAAAATAAAAAATAGTCCCCATATAGCGACCCCTTCTTTGGGCCATCTGCTACCTGAAAGGAAAGGAAAGCTGTGTAATTGGATTAATCACCAGAATCACCAGATGTAAATGATGTTTGGTTGCAAGTATAAGCTTTAATTTTTGGAATCACTTGAAGATTCATGGTGACAAATATTTTTTCTTTTTGGGAGGTAAAGTGTGCTGTGTTTTGGAAAGTGTCTTTTCGATGGGCTTAGAAAAATGTTTGCACCAGGTACTGTATGGCTACTTATTACTAATATGCTTTGTTTTTAAGTGATTTTTTTTCCTAAACACTAAATCATTTTGTGGCAGTCTGCTCTGTCCAAGATAAGGAAAACTAGACACAGACTCCAGATGTAGTAGAAGTGGGTTTAATGGTAAACTCCAGAACGACACCGAACAGCTCCTTCCCACTGTTCAGACACCTCGAACTGCCCCACTATAATCTTAACATTCTACTCAGAATCCCATGACATAATAGTAGTCTAAGCAAAGCAGGAACAACTCAGAAAGTAAAACACAACACAGTCTATCTTATACTGTGTGTAATACCATTTTACAATAATGACTTACAAATCCATAGTGCTTTTTGTTTCAGGCTACAGCACTATAAATACATAAGTCACTATTCCGCACTGCCGCAAACAAGGATTCAATTCTGTGACTCTCTTGTCTCATAAAAAGGCATCAGAAGTTATCACATTAACCCAAGAAGGTTTCATGAACTAAAACAGTGCGTTTCCCACTAATCCATTTAATTTGTATTTATTTTTCATTTGAGGCGTGTGCATTGTTTTATCTGCAGTTACCTAATGATGAAAACACAACAAAGTACTTATAGAATGTTTAGTTGCTTTTAGCCACATCTTTGACCACGCCACTACGGTGTCCAGGATCACAGTTGTCTACTGTTTGTACTTTTTTTCTTAAAAGCAACAATCCCTGAATTATTAATGGGGACCTTGTGGTCCCTCTTCCTGGGAGTGAAAGGAAAGTCAAAAGGGAGGTCATGAAAATGGAGAAAGCTTAGAAACATGAAAAATAAACAAAGTCACGCTTCGCAAGCATCTTCATTTACAAATGCTTACTGAGACATTTGTGTCCCTTTGGGAACACAGTCATGGACATGGACCTCTGTGGGTGGGGGAGGGCACAGTTGGAATACCACTGCTGCAGATGTATTTCTCTCTCCTTAATGTCCTCTCTCAGATTCCCTCTTTCTCTGGTTGTGAAGTCTCTCATCTCCTCCAGCATAGCATTTCAGTAAAAATCTCTAGCCTTCTTATAAATAATTTAAAGTCCACTCTGACAACGAAGAATTGTATAGCATCCATTTAGGCAGGAAAATATTGCTCACCGTTTTCTCAAAAATTGTCCTTTACTAGTGGGTCATCAGCCACCTGAATTTAAGAATTATGATAAAAAAGACTTGATTGGGCCAGGTACTGGAGCAACAGTCTTTGGTTTTGTAAGCTCATTAATTCCTAGTTATTGATCATTCAGTTGTAGTGTATGTGCTATGTATGCTACAGTAAATTGAATAACCACAGTCTTGCTCATTAAAAAATGACAACAAAGATGGCTTGTAATCTTGGAATATGTTAATAACGAGCTTCATAAATGTAAGGCCTCAGTTTGAGGAGTGTACTCATTGAACTTCAGCCAAAAATAGGCCAAAAATAGGCATCTCCAACACTAATTTGCAGGATCACAATTAAAATGAGGTTGTTAGAGAATGTTCTGTGCAAAGGACATGATCCAATTCATGGGCATGTCTATATTAGAAGTAAAATCTCCACATAAATTAGGATGGCTTCATCAAGCAGTGAAACCGTAGGGGAAGGGTAATCAGGAGATCTACTGCCTGGCACAGAGTGCTCACTACATGTACACCAGATATTCCAAGTGGCGTAATGAATAGTTTACCATAAAAATTTGAAAGCA
This sequence comes from Calotriton arnoldi, assembly GCA_963921515.1. Taxonomy (NCBI): domain Eukaryota; kingdom Metazoa; phylum Chordata; class Amphibia; order Caudata; family Salamandridae; genus Calotriton; species Calotriton arnoldi. Next base: position 35,651 of record CAWUFW010022716.1, on the reverse strand, counting down.
TAACAACACAAAAAAAACCTAACGTTACAACATCTTATCCTTTTTCAAGGCCTGATTTATCTCTTCATCCCAAAAATAATATTTTTACATCAGCAGTCTTCACGTCAACAGCAAACACATATTCCACATTATCAAATACTCATTTTTCAAGGCTGTGATTCAAGATCTACAAAAAAAAACAGTTTTTTTTTCTGGCTCAGCAGCAAAAACTACGTAAAAAATAAAAAGTAACAAAGGTGGGTGGGTCTTACTACTGCTAACACACAATGACCCAATCCTAGTCATAGGTCAGACTAAACAATATGAAAAGAACAATATACAAAAGTAGGTGCCAAGATCACTGTACCCCTAGTCATGAATATATTTAAATCATTTTTATTTATGACAATCCAGTTTGAATTCCTGATAAATAATCTGTGGCTATCAAATGTTATGTTAGAAGTTAAGGCACATTTAAGGCTTATGCACCAAACATGATTCACTTCACAATATATTCAAACATAAATCAATTCCAGGCTACACTTCTGAAAATTCATTACACCTAAAAAACTTCATTAGTGCCAACTGTTAAATGCTGATAACTCTCTTTGCTTGATTATCCGATCTATTTTTACAAACAACTGGCATAGCATCCATATCAATTTCTAGTTAAATTGTACATTTCACTCATCTACTACTGTCTTTCTGGGGTTAATCTGGCCCCTTAGTTCAGTATTTCCTTCACTTTTTGTGTAAAATACTAATTTTACATATATATATATATATATATATATAAGCTCCAAAGTTTGCCCACCTGGCAAAGACGCACTCCACATCCGTTAGCTACAAGGCCTTATTAAGGTGAAAACAGGATCAGCATGCCGATTTGCAAATACAGCGTACATGTCGTTTTACGCCTGACGCGTTTCTGTGCTTCTTGCACGTCTTCAGAGGCGCAAGAGTCCGGTGTGCAATACTGACACACCTTCCCACTTAAAAACTTAACGCCCTCCAATGGGCTGCTCCAATGAGTCTGTGTTGAATTGTGGGACTTGTAGTGTTGTCAATGAAATTCTTCCCATATTGGTGCACTACAATACTGCTGTTGCAACATTTCATTTAGGGCTTGGAATGAAATGTTGCAACAGCAGTATTATAGTGCACCAATATGGGAAGAATTTCATTGACAACACTGGAGTGCGTCTTTGCCAGGTGGGCAAACTTTGGAGCTATATATATATATATATATATATATATATATATATATATATATATATATATATATATATATATATATATATATATATATATATATATATATATATTGATATATATACCTTGCCTTGTGTGCACTTTTTTTCTTGAAAAAACAAACAGAAAACTCCATGCGGATTTGTGCTTCTTTCTTTAATCAGCTTTCAGCCATAACGCGTTTTGGCCACTGCAACGGCCTTGGTCACATGACAGGTACGCGATATTGCATGCTTTTTACTTTCGTTTTTCGGGAAGACATGGATGAAAGACTACACCCTCGCAATGTCAATTATAAATAACAATTGCAAATTCATTGTAAAATATCATGAATGGAACAACTAGAGTTTTTAGCCCAATTGTTCATGCTAGTTAATAAATACAAATTACAATAAAAGCAAAAAATAGATGAGCTTGGTTTGTGATCACTTCTCAGGCAAGTGCCTAATGGATAATTAGATCTATATCCACTGACTCAACTAACAGTCGTGGATGCGTTGTGAGTAGGCAAATGCCTAATTCAATACACACAATCCAATCCATTTACTTTTATAAAACCATTCATACAAATTATAGTTAGAAATTTGATTCGATTGAAGGTGATAAAGTGCTGTGTGCAATAGTATATATTGGGCAAGTGCCGGTTAATTTGACTGTCACCTTCTAACTTTTTAGGTGCTTTTTCCTAATCAAATGTGAGAGGGAAAACCACAAAGTGTAAACAAAGAACAAACAGAACCCGAATTCACAACAAATCTACTGCTCTTTTTTCTAACCAACGATCCTAATCAAGATTTACAAACACGAGTACAGTTCTTCATCATAGTTGAGCCCATTGGAACCTTGCTGTCTAGCATTATTATGTATATGGTTTCCAGTTCCCGTAACGATTTTGTACGATTCCCCCCTGTCTGCTTATTGGTACTGCATCGATGACAAAATATTTAATATGTGCAGGATTCATCTGGTGTACCATCTCACAGTGCCACTGGGTAGGGATCGATCCCCATTGGTTATAGCCCTCATGTGCTGTAAAATTCTTTTGTGCACTTGTAGGGTTGTCCTGCCCACATATCTTAGGTTGCAGGAGCAAGTTAATACATAGACCGCAAAATCTGTTTTGCAGTTGTAAGCTCCTTTGATCAACAACTCCTCTTTTCCGAAAGGAGTACAGTATGAAACTGTATTTTTACCTATTCTGCAGGCGTTGCAATGGGTGCATTTATTAAAAATAATTTGATGGTCTTAACCAGCTTTGGTCACAATTTACCTCAGGACTGCTCTTTACTATTGAATCTCTCAATGAAGGTGCACTGTGGTATGTTATGGGGGGTGCTTAAGGAGTGTCGTCCCTATGACTGGATCTGATTTTAAAATATGCCAGTTCTTGTTCAATAGATCCCTGAGTGCTTTATTTTGTGTGTTGTATGTCATTAAAAATCTCACAGATGATTCCGTTTTTCTATCTTTGGGGTATCTAGTAGAGAATAAAATCGATTCTCTTTTCTTTTTATTTGCTGTTTGTCTAGCCTCATCGATTACTAGTCTACTTTATCCACTCTCAAGGAATCTATCCATCATGTCATCCTGGCATTTTTTTAAGGCATCTTCTGTGCTACAATTTCTTTTCGCCCTCAGCATTTCACCATAGGAAATGCTCACTTAAGTATGGTGAGGATGAAAGCTGGTGGCGTGAAGTGTTGTATACCCAGCTGTCTTTTTTCTATACAACCTGGTTTCCAATTTGTCCTCTTGAACATATACTTCTATATCAAGAAATGTAAAACTGGTCTTGTAAACCAGTTGTGTGTAAACCTCAAATTCAATTAATTGTTATTGATGAGCCTAACAAATTTTTCCGCAGAACTAGTCGAGTCGCTCCAAACCAGAAAGAGATCATCTATGTATCTCGCCCACATAACTATGTGTTTGTCCCAAATTTGTGCATGTTCTCTGCGGAGCACCTGTTCCTCCCACCAGCCTACATGCAAACATGCATAACTGGGGGCGAAACAGGTGACCATCGCAGTCCCACGTTGTTGGTGGTACAATTCACCCCCAAACAGGAAGAAATTGCTTTCTAGACATCTCCTAGCCATAGTAATCAGCAATCAGCATTTGAGTATGGTTGTGAAGACCAACTGGTGTATCTCGCAAAAAATACTGCATAGCTTGTAGACCATCCTTATGAGCTATGCTCGTATATAAGGTTGTTATATCCAATGCCATCAAAACATAGTCATCTTCAATCGTTACATCATAAATCTTTTTTTTAAAATCACCGCCGTCCTTAATATAGGATGGCAAATTTTTTACATAATTTTGCAAGAAGAAGTCAATGTATTTGGAAGTATTTTCCTTCATACTTCCAATTGCAGCAATTATTGGACGTCCCGGGGAACACATATCATTTGTATGAACTTTGGGGATTAGATACATGATAGGAGTCTTTGGAGTATCATTCCTAAAATATAGCTATTCGTCATGAGCTAATAGACCCTCATACATCCAATGTTCCAACTCTTGTTATTTTCGGAATGAGCCAGGCTTGCATTTTTGGTAGCAATCTCTTTGCCCAAGTTGGATCTGAGCTTCTTGTAAATACATGTTGAGGGGCCATAGAACAACATTCCCACCTTTATAGGCATTTTTACCACTACATTGTTATTCTTTCTCACTTTTTCAACTAGCCCATAGAATTTCAATTCATCAGGAGTGCGTTTAGTCTTGCCATCATTGGTCTACATATCTTACAGTCCCTGACATTTCTTAGCCTCGAAACAGCTGGATCCTATTAAATGGTGTCCAAATTGAGTTACATTTAAGGACTGTTTGTGGCCAACACCATATTGAAAGTCTATGTTATCATACATCAAATTATGCATGGCGATGTCAGTTTTGGCATACAGAGATCTCACCATTAGATGCAACACCAAAGTTACTAACCACCATTTTCTCATAACCCAACCTAATATGAAAAAACCCTGGGGCGCGGGAACAAGTGTAATTATTAACCATATACTGCTGTTGCTTTTAAAATGAATTTAAAAAAATATGTTTACACACTTAAAATTTTATCATAATAATATTTGATCCGAATGCTCTAGGAGGTGAAAAAAAGAAAAACGTGATCAGGTAGGCTTGATAAACAAATACCTATTCTTTCAAAATGTAAAGTCACCTTAGTACTATGACAAGGATTGAACTTGATAGCGTGGAAATTTACAAATGGTTTTACCCTTAACTTACGACAAAGGAACTCCAACTCCGTGCCAACTCTGTCTCTCGGTCAACAGATCTTTGGCACCGTGTTAGAATCAAGAGGAAATCAAAATCAACAACCTACTAAAGTTTAAATTTCAGTCAATGATGAGAGGGTTGGTAAATCTTAAAAGTCTTATTTTTGATTTAGAATTTAGCAATAGTTTTGTTTTTTTCTTATTCAAATTAGTCAGAAATATCCAGTTACAGAAATGTCAAGAAAAATTTGTTAGAGTCAGCATAGAAAATGACCATGTATTCAATAAAGGAAATACTCCCTATCTTAATCTAAAAGGTCCTAACCTATCCTAACATGAAACCCACAAAGAGGTCTTTTGGAAAAGAGCAAAGATTCAGATTCAGAGCATCAGCAAATAGTCGCCAAAGAGAGAGAGAACTTCTCATTAACAATAGTTCTGGAAAACTCAGCCGAGTTCCCTGTCAATTACAGTAGCAACCGTAAGTCCAAGTAATAGGAAATTTAACCAGAGCAGTAGCTATCATTTAATATAAGGAAGTAAGTCTCCTCATAAAGAGTAAGGAAACAAAGGAAAAAAATCAATGTTATCAGTAACTCACAGCAAGTCAGGCAAGCACAATGAAGTGCTAAGGGACATGGCAGGGTAGGAGTGCATAGAAAGCATGCATGGATCGATCAAATATTGGATTGAATAGAACTGCATAGCATTGCCTCTCTATCTAGGAACATGTATTATATAATACAGGTGCTTAAGTCATCTTGAACCAATGAAGAAGGATCTTCCGATGGTTCGTCACCTCTCCTCTCGGTTCCCATGGAAAGCACACAAGTTGACGTAAGGTTATCTTAAGACTGCTAAAGCTATACAAAGTAGATACATTCGGTGAAGGTTCTCATGAGAACCCTCAGTAAGCCTATTCTATAAGTTGTTCATCGCCCCACCATACAAAAGACTAGTCAAACAAATGAAACATTTTCTATTCACAATGTCCTGGTTAGATCATGGGAAATGTTTTCTACAACAAGCTTTAATTCTACTAAACATTTTATTTATTATTAACACATAGCTTGGAGACTCATTTTAAAACAATGAAATCATATGGTGTGAGGAAAAAAATAAATACATTTGTTGAAGCAGCACATTTTCTGACAATGACACATATTACAGTTAAGTTCTAGACTAAATAAGTAGATCTAAAAGGCATTTTTATGAAAGGGAATTAGAAGGAGAGAGAAGAAGAGAAAAAAAAATATGAGGCCAGTTATGTAAGTGCGATGAAAATAGGATCTTTCTGTTGAATAATAAGCTGCACTTTGTTTTTACACATTTGAGAAATGCACATTTCTATGGTTTGTTCTTGTTAAGCATTCTCTACGTTATTGTCATGGTACATTTTAATGTTCGTGTAAGGCTAATATGTCTAGAATTTTCCCACTTTATCAAATCCCTCCCTCTACGGATTTTCTAAATCATCACACAACAATGTTTCACATGTGAGTTCAGCTTAGAGAGCACCTTCATCGTAAGCGGAGTCTTGTGTTTTCCTTTTCTGGCCTTTACATTTTAAAGATTTCATGTAATCATTAATCATATACTACGTAGTCCCAGATTTTTTTCGTATAATTTATTCGTTAACTTTGCCCTTCTTCTACGTAATGCATAACTACAGCTTAAGAACAGGGTCTAAAGAAATATTATACAAAGCCCTACTATTATTAATTGCATTGGAATAGCCTTCAATATTCCCTTTCCTGCTGTTGAAAACCAGTTAACAATTGAGGCAATCCCTTTCCCAACATTTTCAAACAAACTAGGCGTTCCCAAATCACATAGTTCATGTTCTAAACTTGAAATGTTCTTTGCAAAGCTTTCTATTCCCTTACTCTCCTCAGGTATGTATGTGCAGCAGTGAGTTAATTTAAGTATTTTGCACACTCTGCCCTTTTCTGTGAGTAAGATGTCTTACGCAAGTCGGTGTTATAAAACCATGGAGCATATAGCAACTAACTCTGTGTTAGTAACAAGCAAAGCTCCAGATGTACTCGTTGCCATTTTATCGACAACTGTCCCTAGCTTTCTAATCTTTTTGCCATTCAGGATGATGCCTACAGGTGGAGTGACTCCTCCAAATATTTCTCCTACTAAACCAGCTCCTGTTTCTGATCTACGTTTCTGTGTGTGCTGATGTTATTGTTAATGTATCTATACTTTCTATGTGATACATTTTCAGAATTAATAGGCCTAAATAACAGATACCCTCCAATTCTGCTGGTAATAAAAACTAAGCATTCTGTCCACAAATGTAGTAAGCCCCTGGAATTGCATTTTCGTCTCCCTGTAAAACCTGCCAATTTCCTATGTTAATTCAAATGTGTGTTTGTAGCTACTAATTCCTACATTTCTAGTCCTTTTGGGTGTCCATCTTCCGTATAAGCAAATTTCCCCTTTATGTTGGCTAGCTAGTCTTAATTTTGGGTAAACCATTTTCTCCCTGAATTTGCTTTCTTCCTTTCTCCAAGCATTCTCCAAAACATCACTTTTTCTGTCACTAGTCCGGGTCATGTTGGTGTATCTTTCTTCCAAAGCCTTTATGTAAGCTTTCTCTATTGGCTGCATTTAAACAAGTTCAATTTTTCTTGTAAGCTTTTACACTATCTATAGGTCTATGGGGAAAGAAATAATAACAGGCTGCATACATTTCCCTTGTTTGTCAGTGTAAGTTCATGCTTTCTGATAAAGGCTCTTGAGAAAACACTAGATCATAATTAGAATAGAAATACTCAAAATGTCCTCGTCTATAAACTAATAACAGGAAGATGCTGCAAGAAATAGGATAAGATAAAGACATGTGGTAGTAGGTAACTTCTTTGGAAACTTGAAGTAGATAAATGTGCACAAACAAAGCAATTCTTTGCATCCAAAGCATTTGTGTATTTTTGTACAATCTAGAGTACACCTAGGTGGAATTATCATGTTTCTTCTAACTCACAAAGGAGTAACTAAATGGATCCTCCCTACTATTGTCATTTTGTAACTTAGTAATGTTCTCCGCCTTAGGCTCTGACTCGGGTGTTAGGGAAAATCCTATTAGAACGATAGTGATTATTATTGATGTTATGACGAAAATTGAACGCATAGTATATTTACACTTATTTCTAATGCACCACATTCTCTTTGAGTCAGACCCAAACACTTATATTTACTTGCTTGTAGTAGGGTTTCAATACGCAGCTTATTTTAGTGTAGTTAATTTCTTCTTCACAGCAGTTAGATTTCTAAAAGACAATCCCTATCCCTACTCTGTGTTCTTCCAAAATGTTGTCCCTATCTCTTCTGTAGCTTCTTCTCAGGCCTAGGCTAGTCTTCTGTAAAACAAAGAACTAAAATAATTAATGTCTAGAAGACACAGTTTAGAAATCTTTCTTCAAATTTGTTTGGCTTTAAGTCTTTTCTGTATCTTTTCCCAAGAATCCAGCTACTTTATTTTTCAGGGTTGTTAATATTTCAGGATTCATGTATCACATATCTTCCAATGTGACATTCAAGGCAGTGTTCACGTAGTATGACCATTCAGGTGCTGAGTATCTGAGACAGGGCACCCATGCTCTCTTTGATCTTCTCAGAACATGTTGATTCGGATCTATACCACTTTCATTACAAGACTCAGTTTCTCAGGTATAGTCTTTGGGATTCGGGATATTGAAGAGCTACTCCTAGGATTTTTATGCTCATAGCTCTGTGGCCACTCTGATTGTTGATTCACTCTCCTTGTTCCAACGCTTGTACCCTTGCCTGTGTCCTCTTCTCCTTCTCGCACCTCTTCGGTGGTATTTTCACTCTTTGATTTAATCTCTGCTTCTTGGTTGTTAGAGATCTCAATATCACTCTGAGGTACTTCAGGTACTTGCAGTTGTCTCTCTCTTTGCTGATCGTAACCCCTCTCGTCCTCCTGCTGCTGGACTGTCAACAGTGCTGCTGGTCTGGGTGGTCTCTCAACTGGTGGTGCAACCACCATGGCTCTTATTTCGGGATCATAGACCAAAGGTGCTTCTTCTGGTTTGCTTACTCTTCTGATATGAGAAGCGTGAATCCAGTTTGGAACTCCAGCACATTTAACAGCTGTGTGCATAGTTAGGATTACCTGAAAGGGGCCTTTCCATCTGGGTTTGAGACAAGCCTTCCGAATGTGCTTCTTGATCACGACCCAATCAACAGAATTGAGGTTGTGGCACTGTTCTTGATGTGGGTCTAGTATGACAGCTGAGACCTGATGAGAGACAGAACGAACCACATCAGCCAATTCCTTGCAGTATTCTCAAATCATATCATCTGTGATATTCAGGAGGGCATTTGCAGTGACAGTAGGTAATCTCATTGCCCTGCCCATGAGAATTTCATGGGGTGATGACCCCGTCCTTTTGTCTGGGATACTTCAAAGGCTTATCCATACCAAAGGTAAAGCATCAGGCCATTTCAGAAATGTAGAAGTACAAACTTTTGCCAATCTGGATAATCAATCTGCTCAACAAGACCGGAGGCTTCTGTTTTGTAACTGCAATGTAATCTTTGTTCAGTCTGCAAGGCTGGTCAAATCATCTTCATCACTTCATTGTTGAAGTGTGTTCCTCTATCTGACTCAAGAGAAATCGGCATGCTGAACCTGGGTATCAATGCTACGGTTATATTGTCATTTCTCCTGGTTGGGTAGGATTCCACCCATCTTGAGAAGATGCAGACAGTCACCAGGATGTATCTTAGCCCGGTATGTATAGGCATCTCAAGAAAATCCATCTGCAGCCAATAAAAGGGACCACCTGATTTCTATGTGTGTTAAACTGACATGAGTCCTCTTGCCTGCATTCAGTTCTTGACATGTTACACACCTATGGCAAATCTCATCTGCCATCATACAAAACCTTGGGTTGTACCAACTCTGCCTGAACAATCTCACTATTGAATCCCTTCCTAAATGTGTATACCTATGGTCATAACATGTCATTGGAAACAACAAGCTAGCTGGTAATACAAATCACCAATAAGCTGATATCCAAATATCATTTGCATCTTTCCGGCATCCCACTTTTACCCAACTGGTTTGTTCTGCTTCTGACACATTTTATTGCACAGGTTTCAACTCGTCCCAAGTGTCAGTGACATTCACCATCATTGCAAAAGAACTCTCTTCCTTGGACTCACTTGCGAATCCTCCATTAAAGGTACAGACTAGTAATGCACAGTACGTGGCAACAGAACCAGCATATTGTTTGCCCATAGCAACATATCCGCTTCCAATTTGATGCCCAATACACTTCACTACAGCAATTTCACTAGGTAATTGTAGTGTTTCCAAGAGGTCCTTGACATGTGTCCCATTCTTTATTGGAGTACCTGCGGAGGTAAGGTATCCCCTCTGGGACCATAATTGCCCAAAATCATGGCTGGCTGTTGGTGAATGTGGTGACTCTCATTTATACAGTTAAACTGCAAGATCTGGTAAGAGCAATCAATTTGGCAACTTGGGCAGAAAATATTTTCTGAAACCATGAAGCTTCGACAACATCATTTATGGTGCACACAGCATATGCTGCTCTTATTCCCTCTCAGACATGAGCCATCTACAAACAATACATGGTCGGGCTCAGTCAGGAGTTCATCCATAATATCGGGTAGGGGTTTGGTGCATAGTTCTGTGACATCTAGGCAATCATTTTCCACTTCATCACATTTATCATTATCACCACTTACAGGTAACAGTGTAGACGGGCTCAAAACAGTGCATCTCTTCAGAATTATGTTATTAGAAGACAATATGTTTTGCTCATAACGGGTCAACCTGTTATGAGTCGAATACTGTGTTTTTGTTTTGGTTTTTGTTAATAGTAGCTCCACAGAGTGTGATACCATGACAGTTAAAGGGTAACCCATCACAATGTTCTTGCTCTTTTCCAAACTAGTACTTACTATGGCCACCGCTTTAAGGCAACTAGGAAGACCTGCCTCTACAGGGTCAAATGTGACAGAAAAATAATCAAGGAGCTTGCGAGCCCCTCCATGTTCTTCTGTCAAAACTGAGAGCGTGCACCCATCTCTCTTACTGTAAAATAATGTAAATTCTTTTGTATAAACAGGCATTCCTAGTGCTGTGTTGCGACACAACTTTTCTTTCAGCTCTAGGAAGGATTTTGTACATTTGTTGTCCCATGGAATCGGATCAGACACATCTCTGTGTGTCATTCTCAGTAGAGGCTTTGCCAACAAGGAAAAGTTTGGTATCCACTGCCTGCAGTAGCCATCCATTACCAAAAACATCCTAACTTCCTTTTGTGTTCGTGGTGGATTCATCTACAGGATCGCTTCCACTCTCTTTTCTAGCTCCATTCACAACAATGTGTCCCTGAACTTCTTTCTGACAGTACTGCAGTTTCCCTTGAGACACTTTGGGGCCGATTCCGATTCCGGCCGGAAATCTCTCCGACCGAGCCGGACCCGGAGAGAATTCCGACCGAATTGGACCCTAGCAGTCCGACCGGATGAGTACGATGCATTCGCATGCTATCGGACTCGATTCGGTCGGACTCCCATTGAAGTCAATGGGAGCCGGTCGTACAACGCGTACGCGGGCTCCCATTGACTCAATGGGTGCGAGGCAAACAAGGGCGCCTCCTACAGCGGGTACGCGTCCATGTGCATCGAGGCGTACATGCACAGGTAGGGGGACCCATGGGTCCCCCCTGTGTGCGACTCGCGTGCCTACGCATACAGGGGGGTCTGACGCGGACCCCCAAAGTCCGGCTCCGACAGCTTTTTCGAGCCGGACGGCGTGAGTCGGTTGGAATGCTCGCGGCGCGCATCGTACTTACCCGGCCGGGAAACGTCTCCATAGCGCGGTGCGAGTCGTGTCCGTGCGAGTCGGTCGGAGTGTGTTGAAGCCGCGTATGAGTCGGTCGGCGATTTCGCGGGAGCTTGCATCGTACTCGCTCGGCCAGACCCGCGTACGATTCGGTCGGGAAACAGGGCTCTGAATCGGATCCGGTAAATCCGAATCCGATTCGGAGCACTACCGGCCGAGATCGGAATCGGCCCCTTTGTGTCCGTTTTTAGCCAGGAGATTCAAAAGTGCAACGGTGTCATGTTTACACGCATCCCGTATTTGTGAAGCCACAAGCAAATCATGTATATACTGTATAAGGATGGATTTGCATGGCTTTTGCAGGGTCTCCAGATTTCTTTTCAAAATCTGGTTAAAGATGGACGGACTCTCTGTATACCCTTGTGGGACACAACACCATGTTAATACCTTCTGCTGGAAGATAAGGGAAAAAGGAAACTGACTTTCTTCGTGCAATGCCACTGAGAAGAAAGCCTGACACAAATCGATGACTGTAAACCATTCTGCAGTACATGGGATTTGAAACAGTATAGCAGCTGGAGTCGGTACCACGGGACAACAGGGCACTTCAATTTCATTTACCTTCCTCAAATCCTGCACAATCCTAAACTTTCGATTGGGCTTCTGTAAGCCCATGATTGGCGAATCACATGAACTTCCAATCAACTCTCTCAGGATCCCTTTCTGTAACATTTCCTCTATCACTGGCTTTATTCCTGCAATCGTTTCTGGGGTTGAGGGGTATGGTGGCATTTGGGATAAACAGCATTTGTCATCACAGGGACTTGGACTGGTTCTACACCTTTAATAAGTCCAATGTCTTTCCTCATATGATCCCAAACTTCGATATTCACTGTTTCTCTCAGATCCTCTAGCAATTCATCAAGAGTCAGCAATGGGAGAATTCCTGGTTCCGTGTGCAGTTTGATCATCTTGAAATCTACATCCTCATCATGGGTCTGAAAAGGAACACCATCTGACGTACAGTAAATGGTGCAATTTAACTTGCACAGCAAATCTCTCCCTTACAGATTCACAGGGCTTGAATTGCAGACAACAAATTGGTGTTTTTTCCTAAATGAACCAATTTTTATAGGGACTTTATCTGAAACTAGGTTGATGACTTGTTTATGAGTAACTCCCACAACTTGGATAGTGTCCCCCGAGAGAGATAGGCCTGGGACCTTCACTGTTCTAACAGTGGATCGGGTAGCACCTGTATTGATAAAAAGCAATACGGGGTGGCAATAAACTTCATGCATCTACATAGGGGCCACTCTGGTCTACCTCTAAGACTGCGCCAAGTATGCAATCTTCCTCCTCACCAAGCCACCATCATTTGGAAGTATCAGAACAGGAACCATCATTTTCAAATAAAAGGGAATTGCTGCAATAAACTTGGGTTAGGGTCTTGAAATTGTGGCATAACATTCTGAAACAAATTTGCATTTATTTTTGGCATTTGATCTAAATTGAATCTAGTATTCCCTATTTGTTTTGGTGCAATAGGCATCATTGGAGCCTTCCCTTGCATTGGCATCTGCATCCGCTGTGTGGGCACATTTTAGGTCTGCATACCTCGTTGTAGTTATATATTTCCCCCTGCATTTTCAGGATATCAACATTCCCTTTTCAAATGTCCAATTCTAATACAGATGTGATAGGCAGTAACCTTTTTCATAGCAGGAATCTCTGATCCAAATCCTGTTCCCACAGGAACACCTCAACTTCTATCCTGCAACACATTAATTCCTCCTTGAGTTCCCTGAAATCCAGGGTGTGACACTGTGAGTCTGCATGTTTCCTTGGTTTCCTACAAAAGGCAGGTTCTGAAAACATTTCTGAGCCAACTTCGTTTGAGCTAACACGAATGTCTCTTTTATCCTTTCCCTGGAGACACTTCGTGTCCGTTTTTGGCCAGGAGATTCAAAAGTGCAATGGTGTCATGTACTGTGCTGTTGAAACACCTGCAACAATCTCTCATAGTACTTATGTACAGTCTCCTTTGGCTCCTATGTAGTTCTTTTAATTTTGAGCCAATCCATATCCTTCGGAGGTTCTGTGCCTTTCAAAAAGGTAATCACTGCCTCATGCTTTTCCATCACTGTACGAGACGGTGCATTTGTCCCAGCCACTCTCACTGGCTCCACTCTGGGCCACTGTACCGCTGTCTTACATTCAGCCTATAAATCAACAGGCACCACAATGTCAAAGAACGAATTCAAATATGTCCACAATACCTTTGAAATTTTTATAAACCATTCAACTTGTGCATACCATGGCGGTGGCTTTCAGAAAGTTGTTTGTAAATGTTGCCAAATCACCTTGACTCTAAGAAACATGTACATACATTCCCACTGCAATTTCTCTAAGAGGGTAAACTGTCACTTCTCCCTCACTCCCTTCATCTTGGTTCCCTGCAATAGCTGCTTCCCTCTTTTCCTTCTTATTTTTGTTAGCCCATTTGGTTTCCAATTTTTCAATCTCACTCCACCTGCGAATGCACTTGATAAATTCCAGTAATATGCAAATGCAGTCCTGCAATCCTCATGAATGCTGGGTCATCAAATTGTACCTTATAGCTTCTGTGTAAATGCACATTTTTTGTATGATCTTTGTAATACTTTGGAGTTAGTTCAATTAATTTGTCATGAGGTAAGGCTGCCCTTCTCCTCTCCTGCTTGCACAAGTACATTAATTATTTCCTTTGATATTGCTCTAAGTGCGCAAATTCCAAACAATCCCATATTATTTCCTCTGGTTCCACTTTCAATTGAGAAACATTTAAGGGCTTTTCTTTCTCATCTCTAAGGCATCCCTGCATTCTCTACCTTACTGGCTCCTGCTGTTTTGTCCCTCTTCAGTCATAACTATTTCTTCTGGTGGCACTGGGGTAGTGAGTACTAGCATCCCTCCATCTATTAGTGTTGCACCATCAGTGGTAGCTTCCAGGCAACTTCTGTGAGTTCTGGGAAGTCAGGGCGAATCCCGAGGCAGGTAGACTTCTGGCAACTAACTGAGTCTCAGGTCTTACCTTCACTAGTGGAGCAGCCCGTGCTACTACCCTAGTTACAGATTGAGCATTAACAACAGGTACTGGTGCCATACTTGTCACTGTACTAGTCACAGTTGGAACAGTAACTTGTGGTTGAGCTATTACTGGTGAAGTAATCTGCAATATTTGTAAGGGTCATTCAAGTGGGGTTGCACCTGGGTGTGTGGGAGCAGTAGGCACTGTTGAACTAGTACTCGCGCCTGACTCACTTTGCTCTGCCGGGATCGCATGTGGCGAGAGTCTCTAAGTCAACATTTGCTCCAATATTTCATCCCCTGAATCAGTATCTGACTTATCCCCTTTGGTCATGAAGGAATCTTTGCCCTTCCCTTTCTTAGCAGCTTCTGAAGTGAGTACTGGATAAAATCTTGTTCCCTCTATAATAGCCTACACTGCTCTTCATCCCATTGGGAATTTGCATAATTGTTCACTGCCCTACTAGTCCTCCTCTGTTATTTCTCCCTCTATTTTTCCCTTGCAACTTTTTCCCAAGCATTAAATGTTTCATACTGAAGTGGTCGAGGTGGTGACTTCATTTTGTACAATTTTCCCTGCAAATGGTCAAGAATTCTAGTGTTAAATATCCCACATCTAAGAAAGCTCAGGGCACCCTCCTTCTCTGTGATTCTCCTCCACTGGTGAAGCCAAGCACAGGTGTTTAAACCATGCACAGTAATCATAATATATGCTGGCATACCCTCAGAAGGTGCCTCTTCCTCTTTGCGTATCAGAATTGTAACATCTCCTCTCACCAAACTCTTAATTTCCCTAAAAACATTTCATGAGGACAAAACTATTTGAAACAACACAATTGAACCAAATGTTATGATTAAGTTCCGTATACGTCAATTTCCTGTTAAACCAATAAAAGTCTAGTTGTCATTTTTTCACAGCTCTTGATAACAAATCCAAATACATTATTCACTTTTAAGGATCCAATTCCAGCACTGCACAGCAACGTCACCAAACACTCACAGAGCAAAAACTCACCAATCGACCAATCCCACCGCGAAAGACTATGACACACGATCTCACTCCTCACAGAAGTTCACACTCCTTTACAATTTTCTTCGTACTCGCACAGCTGTAATTATCTACTTTTAAAACACCTCCTTGTTACCTCTACTAAGGAATGAAGTACTACAATCATCCAAGAATGCACATCACAATCACAAGTGAAATCTCGACCAGCGGGAAATCACCCTAATCAATATAGTAGCCCCTGTTTGCGCAATTAAGTTTAACTAACACCGATAAATTTTAATCAGTCACAACAACTTTAATTCTATGTTACTGGTGTAGGTGATGGTACCTCACACACCACACCTCAATCCTGCAAACAAGTTTTCAAAATAATTTGTAATATCAAGGGAGCTTTTGACTACAATGAGCCTGAAATCATCAATCAATTTTCTCCAACAACTTATCAATACTTTCACTCATCCACTCACTCAACCCAAATTAAAAAGGCAACCACAACATATTTACCCTATTAATACTCACACCTTCAAAAACGCGCCTGCCTTGGAATACCGCCTTGTCGGATCCTAAATTTCTGAACACTGGATTCAGGAATCAGGGATTTCAAGTAAAGTTTTGGGCATCTATTTTATCTCTCCATTCAGTGTGTAAACCATTCCTATGCTACCAGATTTTATGGCGTGGAAATTTACGAAAATTTTTCCCCTTAACTTACGACAGAGAACTCCAACGCCACACCAACTCCGTCTCTTGGTCAACAGATCTTTGCCACCATGTTAGAATGGAGAGGAAATCAAAATCATCGACTAACAACAGTTTAAAGTTTAGTCAATGATGAGAGGGTTGGTAATTTTTAAAAGATTTATTTCTCTTTAAGGATTTAGCAATAGTTTTTTGTTTTTTCTTATTTAAATTAGTCAGGTATATCCAGTTACAGAAATGTCAAGAAAAATTGGTTAGAGGCAGCATAGAAAATGACCGCGTATTCCATAAAGCAAATAATCCCTATCTTAATCTAAAAGGACTTAACCTAACCTAACATGAAACCCATAAAGAGTTCCTTTTGGAAAAGAGCAAAGATTCGGAGCATCAGCAAATAGTCGGAAATGAGAGAGAACTCCTCATGAAGAGTAGTTCGGAAAACTCAGCTGAGTTCCCTGTCAATTGCAGTAGCAACCCTAAGGCCAAGTAAAAGGAAGTTTTATCACAGCAGTAGCTATGATTTAACATATGGAAGTAAGTCTCTTCACAAAGGGTAAGGAAACAATGGAAAAAAAATCACCATTAGCCAGTGGCGGCTCCTCTGCTATTGCGGAGAATTGCCCCACTGCTTTTAAGCAGTGCAAAGAAGAAACATAAAATAATAATAACTTTAATTTATTATAATTTTATGCTTTGTTGTGCTTTGTGGGCGGGCGGGTGGATGGGGCTGCTCTGCGAGCAGGGCAGGGGAGGAGTAGTTTGCCCACTCCTAAGTGCGCAGTGCCTGTTTGGGCGGCCCTCTTGGGCTGCCCGAACCAGTCATGCGCACGTTCCCCATTCTCCATGCAGGCTGCTTTACAGCCTGGGTGGAGAACAAGCCCAGGCCCCCATTCCCTGGTTGAGCGTCGAACCAGGATGCTCAAAACCAATCACAACACTGCAGTGTTGTGATTGGTCAGGGAGGCCTGGCTGTGCTTCCATGCAAGATGGAGAAGAGCAGGAGCAGAGACGCAGGACCCGGCGCAAAGGTAAGTTTTTTTTTTTTATAAATATGCGCGACCCAAACCCCTCCGCGCGACTTGCCCGCCTCACCACCCGCGAGCCATGCTGGCCGCCGCTGCCATTAGCCATAGCTCCTAGCAAATCAGGCAAGCACAATGAAGGGCTAAGGCACATGGCAGGGTAGGAGTGTATAGAAAGCATGCATTGATCAATCAAATATTGAATTGAATAGAATTGCATAGCATTGCCTCTCTAACTAAGAACACATATTATATAAAATCATAAACATATGTTACAAAAACAGGTGCTTAAGTCATCTTGAACCAATGAAGAAGGATGCTCCGATAGTCCGTCGCCTCTCCTCTCGGTTGCCATGGAAAGAATGCAAGTTGACGTAAGGTTATCTGAAGACTGTTGAAGCTATACACACTCGAACCCTTCAGTGACGGTTCTCACGAGAACCCTCAGCAAGCCTATTCTATTGGTTGTTCATCCTCCCACCATACAATTTACTAGTCAAATAAATGAAATATTTTCTATTCACAATGTCCTGGTTTCATCATGGGAGATGTTTTCTACAACAATCTTTCATTCCACTAAACATTTTATTTATTATTAACACATAGCAGGTGACTCATTTTAATTCCATTAACTCATGGTGTGAGGAAAAAAAGAAATACAATTTCTTGAAGCAGCACATTTTCTGACAATGACACGTATTACAGTTAAATTCTGGAATAAATCAGTAGTTCTAAAAGGCATTTTTATTAAAGGGAATTAGAAGGCGAGAGAAGAGAAAACAAATGTGAGACTTAGGGGCCCATTACGATACCCGGCGTAAATAAATCCGCCAGGCATGGAAGCGGCAAAAATCCGCCCGCACACACCGCCTGAACACCGACCACGCCATTACGGTTACACAAACCGAAAACCGCCATCGGCGGAAAAATCACACAAAATACCGCCCGCCAACGTCCGAGTCGGAGTCAAACCGCCCGCCACGGACGGAAACACGCACGACAACACAAAACCGCCCGCCCTCACGGCCGACACACCGCACGTGAAATTACGATCGCACCGACATGAGCGCGGAAAAACCACAAATATACCGCCCGCCAGCGCAAACAACGCCGATGAGAATCGACACGGCAGAAGCCATGGCGCCAACGTACCTGCACAGAAACCATCCGCACACAAAACCAATAGCACACAACATGGCCAACAAGTCCACACAGCAAGGCACGCACAAATACACAAGCACAGTACACATCCCGAAAACACCCCCGGACAAACAAAAAATACAAAGGCCAGAACCCCAGACACAACACACCTGAAAACAACAGACCATGAGGACACACCCACATAGGTGAGTACAAAAGCAGCACTCCCACAGACCACAACCCCTTGCTACATTGCAAACCAGAGAGAAGAGGAGAGGACACAGTGACACAGCAAGGACAGCAGCACACCACAGAAACGCACACATCACAACCACCACCACCACCACCACCACCACCAACACCACCACCACCACCACCACCACCAAACACCGGCACCACAAACCCCCTGCACATTACACAACACACACCGCACCAGCACCACAAACACCATGGCACCACAAAGAATGCCCAAGTTCACGCCCATGGAGCTGACGGTCATGGTCGACGAGATCATCAAGGTGTACCCACAAATCTATGGGAACATGGTCCAGCACACACCACTAGCCACCAGAAACAGAATGTGGAACCGGATCGTAGACCAGGTCAATGCAGTCGGGACCCTGCCCAGGAACAGAGGAGAAATTAACAAACGTTGGAATGACGTAAAGAGCCTGGTCAAGAAGAAGGAGGGCAAAAACAGAGAGCTGGCTGCCGTCACTGGCGGAGGGAATCCCGCGCTCTTTAAGACCTTCAAAGCGTGGGAGGAGAAGGTGCGAGTCGTAATACATCCGGAGATCCTCGCCGGATTAGCAGGGAGTGGAGGCTGGTAAGTACAAACTAATGTATACCAGCACACCGCTATGTACTCACATGCGCAACTACCATGCCACAGCTCCCAGGGACAAACACCCCCATGTCCAGCACACAATACACAACACATCACACACACATGCAACAGACACCACCACACACAGCCCAAACCGAACAACTGTAAGATGCGTGGGGACATGTGTACACTCAGCCAGCCACGTAACCACCAACAGGTCCCCAAATATGCCAGAAGCGCACCCACCACACCCATGTGTCCGCCACAGCTGCACTAACCGACAAGTAACAGGTAAGTGGCAGGAACACAAAGTGCAGTGGGTGGGAGGGTGGACAGCCCAAGTACAACACACACCAGGCCCCAGTCCCACAGCACAGCAAGGAGGAGCATCCCCCACACCCCACAGCCACGTGTCAGCCACCGCAGTGCACAACGACAGCCGAAAGGCAGACATCACGGTCCACAGCAATCGGTGTCAGTGGGTGTCCAGCCACCCCACGACCCACAACACCCCCCACCCCCACAGACCTGCAACATGGAGCACCCCCCGCTTAGAGCCATGTGGCATCCAGTACAGTGCACGCACGAACAACTTGCAGGTGGGAAACTGGACAGGGCTGGATTACTGGAGGCATGAGGACCATAACACGACCAACACATGGGACATGTCACGTAGCAGACGAACACGCAGCACCGCCCACCGTCACGAACAAGTGAACAATGTGCACACGGACATGAACAACAGACTCACACCCCACATGACCCATCACAGACATAGCAACACCCAAGGAGCCACGTCTGCATGCACAAGCCACACTGAATATAGTCCCACACGGCAGCCACTGTGCAACTCATCACACACAACCGAAACACCATTGAAGTCCTGTCCATGTAGCCCTACTGCCTGTCAACCACACACCCCACAACTACGCCTATGTAAGACAAACAACACTAGACGCAACAGAGCGGAACAACATAAATGCACACGAACACCACTGAACCCATCAAACTCACAGACACACCATGCACATACAACATACCATCCATCCCATCCGTCAGCCCCAGTCTCATGAAAGGCATGTCATCCGCACAGCTGCCACACATACAGCAGTCACGCTAAGATACATGCCCATGACCAACCATGTGCCAGAAGTCAATGAAGCGCACGACACACTGTGAGCAACAACACACAACATGGGCCACACCCCCGAGCACTGCAGTGATGCACATGGCACAGGGCAGCACGCACACCAAGGAGATGGGACAACTGCAATACGTTGGCTGGCACACAACTATCACTCACTCATAACGATGCGTCCAATGCCATGTCCAGTAATCACAACAGACAGCAAATATGCAGGCCATGTCAAGCATGCACACACCTCAAACCATGCACTGTCATGCTGCCACAACACATGTCACGTTCGGCACCCATGGCTCACAGCATGTACCCCAAAAGCATATCCCCTCCCAAATGCGAATCTGGGGCATGGCCCCCATGTTGCCATATGCGTTCCTAAGCGTCCCATCTGAACACCAAAAGCAAAGTACAAACCAGACCCAGGATGGGCCAGGAGCCCGCATACACCAGAGTCACAATAAGTAGGGGCACAGCAACACACCCATCGGCATGGCCAATCCGTCCCATGCCACATGTGCACAGCACACAGTCCCATTGCCAAGCACACACAACTACAGATGCTACAGCCACACACACGCCTCCGGGAAACCCATGTACGAGATTGCACGAACTGTCAATGTCAGACGACAAATACATACTTCGCCAGGTGCAACACAATAACAAATCTCATTCTCTCCACAGGTGACGAACTGCTGGATGCTGGGGATGGAGCCAGCAGCCAGCACAGCCAGCCTACAAGCCCCCAACGAGGACACACGGATCTGGAGGATCTGTCCTCCTCTTCGGACACGGACCACCAAGCAGGCCCATCTGGTGTGGCAGGGCCCAGCCGCTCCCCAGGACCCCTCCTACCCACCAACCCATCATCCAGGGCTGCTGAACATTCCCAGCCCCCTGCTGCCACTGTCGTTGCGGCCACACCCACGGTCATTGTGGCCACTACCACTGCCGCAACCGCCACCATCGCCGCACCGACCACCACCGCCGCCACCACCGCCACGTCTTCGCTGGCACCAGCCCCAGCGCAGGTGGTGGCCCGGCCGACTGGATCCACCCTGGGAGCCACAGCGAGGACCGTGGTGAGCAATGTGGCTAGTGGGCAGGCCGGTGGCAGCAGGACTGGTAGGAGGAGCAGGGTCAGGGAAACGCCAGCCTCCCCTGGGAGCCATGCCCTGCCTCAAATGGCCAGAGTCCTTGGGGCCTATGAAGAGGCCCAAGGACAATGGGTCCGGTCTGCTTCAGACACGCGTGAGGTGCTGGGGGTGCTGAGGTCCATGGACGCCCGTATGGGCCAAATCGTGGACCTCATGGGACAGCTGGTGGTGGCGGTGAGGTCACAGCCAGGGACAGCAGCTCCCCTCCGCCACCACCTGCCGGGGCGCAGGGTGGAGCAGCAGTGTCCAGTTCCCCTGCGTCCACAGCCAGTGAGCACACCTCAACCACCAGCATGTCGCAAGCAGGCACCCCCTCGCAAACGTGGAAGGGGCCGTCCGAAGTGGAAACAGATCTCCCGGGAGGACTTCGCACGCTCCAAACGCAAGTGAGGCAGCCAGCCAGCCTTCCGCCAGCCTTCCTTGACCAGCCACTGCATTGACTTGGACTACGATCCCACTCCACACAGCCATCTGGATGGCATGTGTGTGTTGGACTATGGACATAGAACCAGTGGGTACACCCTGATCATCACGCAGCCATGACCGACAGCTCATTGTCACTGCACGCACCACTTTTGTCATCACCTTACACACAATCACATGTCACAGTTTGTAATAAAGGCACCTTTTTCACTAACTGCTGTTTGTGCCCTGTGTTTTATTTGTACGGAATACAACGGCCACCTTGGGCGGAAAGGCACCTGATGCGTGGCATGGCAATTGAATCCGGAGGGCCTGTAGGGACCTAGGGGTGGGAGACAGAACAGGAGCACATTCAATGAGTGTGTCACACACCCATCACACAGTACATGTCAACAACTACAAGCAATGTACACACATCGCACAGAGCAATAGGGCACAATGCCACAGCCACCAACAGTGGCATACTACCCTGGCCATGGAGCGTTGACACACAGCACGCAGTGAACAAACGGCCACCCTGACACAGCACACACACACCTGCACAGATACAGCCACATCAGCCGTCGTACATGGACACTCACCGTCAAGTGAAGTAGCGGGCGATGAGCTGCTGCCGCACATTACCAGCTTCCTCCTCTCCGCTGTCCTCCTCACTCGAGCTGTCCTGGTCTGCGGGCTGGGGCCCTGGTTGATCTCCGTCATCCACGATGAGGGGGATCTGCTTCCGAATGGCCAGATTGTGCAGCATGCAGCACGCCACCACTATCTGGCACACCTTCTGTGGGGAGTACGCCAGCGCACCCCCGGTGCGGTCCAGGCACCTGAACCTGGACTTGAGGAGGCCAAAGGTACGCTCGACCACACGTCTGGTCCTCCCATGTGCCTCATTGTAGCGATCGTCTGCTGGGGTGCGAGGATTCCTCAATGGACTGAGCAGCCATGCCCCATTCGGGTACGCAGAGTCACCTGGGTGTGAGGGACACAGAGAACCGTTGCAATTCCAACTGGACAGGGGACAGCATCGCACAACCAGCACGCTACACCACTTCACATACTCACCAACAATACAGGCACGATCCTGTTGCATATTGGACATCAGTCGTGGCAAGATGCTGTTGCGCATTATGTGTGCGTCATGGGCCGAGCCTGGGAACTTTGCACACACGTGGGTGATCACCATGTCCGCAAGGCACACCACTTGCACATTCAGGGAGTGCGTGTGCTTCCTGTTGCGGTACAGGTGCTCAGTGGCCTGTGGTGGAACAAGGCCGACATGTGTGCAGTCAATGGCTCCAACGACGTGTGGGATTCTGCCAAGGGCATAGAATGCACCCTTCACTGCCGCCAATTCACGAGCCCTGGGGTAGCGGATGTACCTGTTTCGGTACAGCATCATGGCTGCCAGTACATCCCTCAGCACCTTGCTGAACATGGGCTGGGACATCCCTCCTCCAATGCCCACTGTGTGCTGGAATGACCCAGTGGCGAAGAAATGCATGGCGGCCATCACCTTAGCCGTGGGGGTGACAGCAGTCGGATACACCCTGCGGGGACGGAGATGGGGTTCTAACATGGCACACAGTCGATGCAGGGTTGGCCTGTCCAGCCGAAAACTTCCTAATAACCTCTGTATCATCCATGTCCGCCAGCAATTGGTATGGGCGGTCAATGTTCGGTCTCCGCCTAGGGACAATGGCAGAGGACACATGTCAAAGCAACACGACACATAGCAATTTCGCATACACATCACTGACATGACTGAGCAAGCACATGAGCCACAGCCCAGCTGTCAAGCTGGGACGGCACGGCCACAATACACTTACACAGGTCTCCCAACAATGGCAATGGCTAGTGATACAAACCACTGCCATGTGCATGCACATGGGGATCTAGGCCCCAATGACTTGCGGGGCGTGCTGATGGGGACTGACTGCATATCCGTCAAGCGGCAACGCCACGGCAACATGAATGTCTGCTGAGCATGGAACTGCTTCCGCGGCTGGATGAGTATGGCACACGACGACGACGATGTGGGCACAGGCTGAGCGGCCAAAACAAGTGGGACCTGTGGCACGAGGGGATATGAGACAGTAGTAGGTGTCAGCACTGCACCCTATGTACAGCACTGTACGGATCACACCTCCCGAAACATTGACAGGTGTCCACATTGACAGCCCCATGCCAAGACGGCTGTGTGCTTGCAGTCACACGTCACAGGTGAGAGGTTACATTGCACGTGCCAGGTGGCAGACGTACATAGTGGGAGCTGGCATGTGTGTGCATGTGTCTCCTGTTCAGGATCCACCAGATGGGCGCTGACTCTGTACTGACCATTGGACACAGCATGTTCCGTGGAAGGCTTGTGTGTGTGGGATGGTGGCACTGGATGTGCCTCCGTTGGGTGGGGGGCCATGCACAGGGCGGGTACGTCGATGATTGCGCATTGTTGGTCACGGTGGGTGCACCAACTGAAGATGTGTTGCCCTGTGTTCAATTCCTATGTCCGCATGATGATGGACTGTAGATGTGGGCAGACTACACATTGGTCGATGTGCTGTCTATAGGCATGTGCCTTCACACCAGGCACAGCTGCCCCTGCACATGTGACCCCTGCTGGACTCGCTGCTGGGTCTGTGGAGCTGATGCACCTTCTGCGCGTGGGGCGGACAGCTCTCCTCACTTCCCTGATTGCGCATGTCATGACTTTGCCGCAGGTGACATGGATCATGGAGGGCCCACATGTACGCGTGGGTAGGCTACACATGATTGTACACTGGTCGCCACCCCCAGTCAGTGTTTCGAATGGGAAGGTTGTCGTGCTGGTGGTATGTTCGATGTGGCGGATGGGCGGGCCTAGGTGCGGGCTTACATTCCGGACATGGGGGGTAGTTGGATTGGCGACTAGTTGCAGTACACACGGGACACGTCTCTTCCTTTCCACATCTGGGTCATCCCTTGTACTTACTGACAGTGATACAGTCATCTTCGCCCCAGCCCTCATGTCCTCCCCTCGCTCCCCCAATATGCATGCTCACCTGCGAGGCTAGCGCCTGCACAGGCAGAACCAAGCTCGCACCAGAGAGGGCAAGGAGTGTATGTGTGGGTCCAGTTGTACGAGTGGGCTGTCTCAGGGTATGATGTGTGGCGGGACGCCGTCCACCTGCGTGGTGCCCCAAATGGAGACCCGGCCTGCATGGACTATGCATCACAGTCTTCGCCTTCCGGATCCGCCACCTGCGACACCCA
Source organism: Calotriton arnoldi (assembly GCA_963921515.1). NCBI lineage: Eukaryota > Metazoa > Chordata > Amphibia > Caudata > Salamandridae > Calotriton > Calotriton arnoldi. The sequence goes on along the minus strand of CAWUFW010022716.1, from coordinate 10,600 downwards.
GTGGCTGTGGCTGCCCTTGCGGCCAGGCCGCGTCCGTCTGCGGCTGATGGCCCACACATTCACTCTTTGGCCTCTCTGGGGAGGGCTCGGGGGTGGTGGCGCACGCGCTTGCACTTAGTCGCAATGGCATGTGGCGTGGTTGGTATGATGGGCAATGGATGGGATGGTGCGAGCCACCTCCCGTGACGTCAGTGCTGCTCGTGCTGTGGTGCGTCCCCCTACACTTCCATTTGACTTGTGCCATGCTAGACGTTGAGGTTCTATTGCCTGCGTGATATGACCAGGAGGAGCGCGAGGAGACCTCTCACACACCATGCTCCACTGCCATCCCGTGCCCTGTATCGCCTGTGCGGATTGACTATGTTGGGGTTACACCTGGTCGACTGGGGCTGTGTGTGCCTTGTCAAGGGGCATGGCGGGCGCACAACAGGATCCAGCTTGTCCACAGAGGGTGGGCTGAGGTGCGCCTGGTACCGCTTTGTACGTGTGCCCGGCTGCTGTGCACAAACGTGTTCACTCCCCCGACAGGTGTCCTCTCACAATGCCCAGGGAAGCGGTGGTGTACTGTTCATGACCCCTCCCAACACGGCGTGCTCCAACTTGGCATGTGCGCATCTACCCGTCGCACCCACCCACCTGAGCACTGCGTCCATACGACTTCACACGACACATGTGTGTCTTCCACAGTAGTGCTACTCATTTGCGTTGACATCCAATACCAGTGGACTACATGGTCATGTCACGACTGCCGTGTACTTCACATACTCTCATCCTCTCTCATTCGTACTTGTGAAATGAGTCAGCGGAGACAGTTTTGGTTTCAAACATTATATTGAGTCTTCTGTCCTCTGTGATGCAGTATAGTGGACACTACTGGCAGCGGAATACATGTTGAGGATATACTGAGCATGATTGCAAATGGGATAGGGTGTGGGGTTACATGTGATTGGCTGTTGCATGTGGGATGTGGGCTTCAGAGTGACATCTGCTTGGCCAAGGCTGTGCTAATGTACATTTACGTATAGCTGCGGAGCTGCGGACTTTGACACAGACGGTATACATGTAGCCTACCAGACCGCTTGGCATCATGGGCACAGTCCATCTCAGTTCCATGTGACAGGTTTGCTGCGGTTGTTCCTCATGCACGCGTGCATGTGAGATGACATCAGGGCATGTGCTTGCGTGCATGCAGCGGCGTGCCACTTGTTGTTGCACTGTGGTGGTTACTGGACATGTCACAGTCACTGGGGTCGTGTTGTTGTTGTATGCACTTGTCGTCCATGCAAAGGTCCTGGTATGGGATTCCCGGGGCGGGGGTGGGAGGGGTGCAGCACCCACAGACTCCAGGCGACCTATTCATGTCCACTGAGCGGTGTGTGTGTCCATGGGCGCTGGATCCATGTCGTGTCCTGGTTGTTCGTGCAGTTCCGTCCATGTGGGTGCGATACACAGAGCCCATGCCACTGCCTCCCACGATGCATGCGGTGTTCCTGGATGTGATGGGGAACAGTGTGCATGTCCCGGTCATAACCGATGTCATGGCGATGTCGTTGATGGTGTGGTTACAGTTGCCGGTCGTTTGGTATGGCTGTTGTGGTGGTGACTGGCCAGTCCGTGCGGAAGCTAAGCATGGGTGCCGGGTTGGACATCATAGGTCACTCGGGGAACCTGCGTTGTGGTCCGACGAATTGACAGGCTGTCAGGTATGCGATGCCGTCCAGCAGGGCTTCCATGTCATTGGTGGTGTACATGTTTGCCAGCCAATGTAGCGGATGGTGGCTGTCAAGGTGTTGTTCGTAAGTTGTCCCTTGGAGGACCATGATGGGGCATGCTGGGTGACATTCGATGTAGCTGTTCTCGATGATCCGTCGTGTGGAGGCACAGTGGTCCCATTTCAGTGCGGGTGCGATGTTGGCCACATACGCCATGCCCCCATAGGCAGAGCAGGCCCTGTCGTGTGCGTCCAGAGGGAGGAGTAGTGGTAGCAGGTCCGCCTTCAGACATGCCGGGTTGGAGAGGCATATCTCGACGGGATGCTGGTATGGACACCTCCGACAGTAGAGAGACGGGCATGACGCAGCTGAACAATGTGATGCGGTAAGTCAGTCGGTAACTTACGTTCAGCAGGGACAGGAGATCGTATCCCAATGTATGGAACAGGTTGGTTTTGTACAGCTTGAGCTGTTCGGCGTAGTTGGGTAGGTGTGTTGCGGTTGCCATTTCGCAGCGGTTCGTTGAGGTGGCGTGCTCCGGCTGTGTGTGCAGTCTGCAATGTGCACGCTCCGAGGTTGCTGTGAGCTCTGTGTAGTCGTAGGGAGACAGGACTTGTGTTCTGTTGGCTTGTTTGGAGGACACGGGCCCTCTTCCCACATGCTTCTCAGACAGTTCAAGGTCAGTGATGTGTGACTCCTTCCAATTAACTTGCATGTGGCCGACATGGGGGAGTGTTTTCTTCTTTCTTCCCCGTCCGTTGTGTGCTTCTGTGATATGCGCTATCTGCCCTGTGGTCGGTCTCCTCGGCATGCCTGTGTTGGTCTATTCTTGGACAATGGCTGTATTCACCGGCTTCTGTCGTAGGGCTGTGGTTTCGGAGTTGGAATGGAAGGTCATTCAGTGCTGTCTGCTCTCCCTTGTGTGGGCGGCAGGCTGCCTTTCCGCTCTGCGTTGGGCCTTGTGTGTGAATGTTATTCTTGGGCCACCTGTTGTCGGTCCCCGGGCTCTTTGGTGTTCCGTTTTATATGTCTTGTTCATATGTGCAGGGTGGTATGGGTGTTTCTGTGTGGTACTGGCGTTCCTCTTCCCGAAGGAGCCCTGCTTCTCCTAGTTGGTGTTGCCGCCGCTGTGTGCTACGCCATGTTTGTTACACTGGGGTGTGTCCTGCTGTTGCGTGTCTTCACTGACATGTGTGCGTCGGTTGTGTGGCGTTGGGTGTTGTCCGTGAATTGGGCGTTGGGGACATGTCTGTGGCAGGCCTGTCACGTGTCATGTGCGTTCGGGGTGGGGCTGATGTGTGTGCTGCTTGGTTGTGTCCCTGTGTCTGTGTGCGACGCATGCATAGCGCTGCGGTTGGCCTCTGCATTGTGCGCATGTGTGGCGGCGTCATCGGCGCTTTGGGGCCGTGACGGGGTGGTTGGTTCCTAGTCCCAGGTGGTGTGTACACATGTGTTCCGCGATGTTACGATTTGGCCTGTGTGTCATATGTGGATGCAATGGTGGATGTGTAGTGTACACGCGCTGGTGGGGGGTTGTCCGCTTTTCCGCCCTTGCACTGTGTGCGCTGTTTGCGTGCACTTGTTGTGTGTGTGCCTACCTGCGTCTCCGCGGTACGTTGCGTCCTTGGTGGTGCATCAGCAGAAGCATGGGGAGGGCCTGCAGTGCTGGATTCATGCTCGGGGAGCCGCTTCTTCGTTGTCCGTGCTCGGCATCCGTGTTACCGCTTCGGTTTGTCGTACGGTATCTCTTGGCCATGGGAGCCGTTTGTTTGCGGCATCGTAATTTATGCGCCGGGCGGGACGTGTTTCGTCGGACGGTGTGTGTCAGTTAGGCTGCGCCGCTACGTGTACGGGCGCACTTTGATGGCGGACGGTGTTGCTGGCTTGCCGGCGGTGTTTGGCCTACTTTTCGCATCGTAATTGGACGGGCGTGTGGACTGCTGCGTGCCGGCGGTAACTGGTGCTTTTTGCATCCGCCAGCACGGCGGTGGTGCATCCGCCCGCCATCGTAATGTGCCCCTTAGTCATGTAATTACAATGAAAATAGGAGCTTTCTGTCGACTAATGAGCTGCATGTTTGTTTTTGCACATTTAAGAAATGCACATTTCAACTGTTTGTTCTTGTTAAGCATTCTTTATGTTATTGTCAGGGTACATTTTAATGATTGTGTAAGGCTAATATTGTATAGAATCTTCCGACTTTATCAAATCCTAAGATCATACTACTAGGTTTACCACATCTACCTCCTAAACCTATCCAGGGTAAGAAGGCTAGCCTTACATTCTCATATTTTGACTTAATATTAATTAAATGTCCAATGTGTCCCAATTTCTATTTTGTATCTAATTAATGTTTATATGTCCAATGTGTCCCAATTTCTACTTTGTATTTAATTAATGTTACCCTTGACAAATAAACACATATCTGTTCAAAAAACTAAGTTTAAAGACATCCTAATAATATAATTATACAGTTCTAGCACTCCTCGTTTCCTGTGCAAAGTCGGGGAAATGTTGCAACCTGGTGCCTTCATATATAAGCTCCCTGGAATGTCACCTTGCAGCAAGGAACCTGAGTTTTCGTTGAACCAGGGCATTCTCAGCATTACAGAAAAGGGTGGGAAACTTTGTGACAGGCGTCATCTGGTTGTTTCAAGAACAATATAAATTACTATAATTCTCAGAGACTCTTTATCCGGAAACAGTTTATGGGTCATGGACTCCATGGTGGACAGTCAAAATATCGATTTTTAAATATTGAAGCACAGTTATATCGAGTTTTAAATATCGTAGGGACAAAATATCGAAGTCAAGAATATCTACAACCAGAATATTGAAGTTAAGGTAAGAAATATCGATGTTGCAGATATCGATGTTAGTAATATCGATAGTTAAATTATCGATGTTAATAATATCGATATTTATATGAGTGTTATGTATTTTAGTATGTATTTAATATGTATGTGTTCTATATTTTTTGTTAAGTATTGTACTGTTTTTTAAATATTTGTATACATTTTTTAGAAATTAGTAATTTTTTTTAAAGTAAATTTTGCGTTTTAGTACCGTAGCGGGTTGTGGGTTTATCGGGGAATAGGGTGGGAAGTAATTTAATTATAGTAAATTAAATAATAATTTTTAGGAATTATTAATTGATTTTAATTAAATTTTGTGTTTTATTTCTGTAGCGGGTTGTGGGTTTATAGGGGAATAAGGTGGGAAGTAATTTAATTGTAATTAAGTAATTATTAATTTTTAATTATTGTTATTAATAATTAATGTATTGTTAATTAATTATTAATTGGTAATTAATTATTATTAATTGATAATTATTTTATTTGCATTAATTTATTATTGGAGTGGGTTGTGTGTTTTTAGTGGAATAGGGTGGTAAGTAATGTATTTGTAATTAAGTAATTAATTAAGAAAACTTGAGTATTGATAATTAATTTTTTGTTAATTAATGTTTAATTGGTTAATGTTGTTTATTAAATATTATTTATTGGTATTGATATTTTGTTTGTTAATTAACTATTAATTGGTTATTAATTTTTATTAAAAATGTATTGGTATTTAAAATTATTTTTTTAATTAACTATTAATTGGTTCTTACGTTTTATTAAATATTATTTATTGGTATTTATATTTTTTTAATTAACTATTAATTGGTTATTCATTTTTATTAAATATTTATTGGTATTTAAAATAATTTTTTGTTAATTAATTATTAATTGGTTCTTAAGTTTTATTAAATATTATTTATTGGTATTGATAATTTTGTTGTTAATTAATTAATAATTGGTTATTAATTTGTATTACATATTTATTGTTATTGACATTTTTTTAAATGTAATTATTAATTGCAAATTAATTTTTCCCTACTGTTGCACTCACTGGAGTGGGAATAGTAATTGTTACCCCTACGCTATCCAGCGCTTTCCCTACTGTTGCACTCTCTGGAGTGGGAATAGTAATCTTTACCCCTACGCTATCCAGCGCTTTCCCTACTGTTGCACTCTCTGGAGTGGGAATAGTAATTTTTACCCCTACGCTATCCAGCGCTTTCCCTACTGTTGCACTTACTGAAGTGGGAATAGTAATTTTTACCCCTACGCTATCCAGCGCTTTCCCTACTGTTGCACTCTCTGGAGTGGGAATAGTAATTTTTACCCCTACGCTATCCAGCGCTTTCCCTACTGTTGCACTCTCTGGAGTGGGAATAGTAATTTTTACCCCTGCGCTATCCAGCGCTTTCCCTACTGTTGCACTTACTGAAGTGGGAATAGTAATTTTTACCCCTACGCTATCTAGCGCTTTCCCTACTGTTGCACTCTCTGGAGTGGGAATAGTAATTTTTACCCCTACGCTATCCAGCGCTTTCCCTACTGTTGCACTCCCTGGAGTGGGAATAGTAATTTTTACCCCTACGCTATCCAGCGCTTTCCCTACTGTTGCACTCTCTGGAGTGGGAATAGTAATTTTTAGCCCTACGCTATCCAATCCTTTCCCTACTGTTGCACTCACTGGAGTGGGAATAAGTAATTTTTACCCCTACGCTATCCAGCGCTTTCCCTACTGTTGCACTCTCTGTAGTGGGAATAGTAATTTTTACCCCTACGCTATCCAGCGCTTTCCCTACTGTTGCACTCTCTGGAGTGGGAATAGTAATTTTTACCCCTACGATACGCTTTCTCTACTGTTGCACTATGTGGAGTAAGTATATATATTAATTTATATGTATATGTTTAATTTATTTTAACATTTAATGTATTTATTATTTTTAAATATCTTTTAATATTTTTAACTATATTTCTTTTAATTATATGTATTATTTACTTAATTTTACATTATTATTAAAACATTTAAAAAAACGATATTTTTAACTTCGATATTTTTGACAACTATATATTTTTTCGATATTTTTGTACTTACCTTTATGTAGATTGGACTTCGATATTTTTGACTTCTATATTTCTGTGTCGATATTTTTGCAGGTCGATTTTCTGTCCGTCGATATTCTGTCATACATTCGGACTCCATATTTAATTCCATGTACCCACTTTCTGAAATGCTGCAAGACTCATAATTACAGTGTAATTGTGAATTGATCCGTCTGGTTGATCTGTGAGTCATTCCAAAGGAACAAGGGTGCTCTGTCAGCGCCTTGGAAAGCTTGTATTTCATCCTTAACATTTAAAATCAGTTACTCCACCACTTTCATCCCGCCTCATGGTTTCCATTTAGTTTATTAGTTAAGGGGTGAACCCACAAATGTTTTTCTTTTAGTAATCAATTTGTACATTTTTGCCATGTTTGCCGTGAGTTAGCCATTATTTCTGAAAAGTGTGATTTGCCTGACTCTGCTGTCTTGAATACTATAATGCTGATCTACATCTTGATACTTTTTATTCCACATATGCTAACTGGTGCCTGTAAGGATATGTTAATGGTGTCAAAGCACTCAAAAGGTTACTTCTGTAATTTTCAGGTTGACCAATGGACATGTGTGCTGTTGACATATTACACTCATTCTATAATGCCAGTCTTCTGTGTTGTATCTTGAACAGCAAACGTCTGAAATTGACACAATATCACCATGTGTGGGTGGAACCCTGTTCCAGCATCATCACAAAGTTAGCCGACCAACCGACACATGAAACAAATGAGCAAGCATAAACTCGAGTGAGGCACGACACACTGATATTGTGGCTCACAGCACAGTGACTGACAGTTTATGCTCTTGATTTCTAATAGAGCCCTATCTGCACTCAACTGTCCTCTCACCAGGAAGCGGGTTAATCAAACACTCTAATCACAGGACTATTGCTGCTGTGGTTCAGTCTCACCCACATTACAATTCACTCCATGGTCACCATCTTGTAGCTATCGTACTACACAAGGGGAGAGCCTTTTTTAGCCTACATAACTCCTTAAAGTACCAGACACTGGCTTCCTATATTACAGAGAGCAGCCTCATCAAAACAAGTTAGGTTCTAGAAATGAATCCTTATTTATCTCAATATGAATGATAAAATAAAGGAAGTATGAGAAAATCTTAAGAGTACAATAAACCTCCCTCCTCTCAGTGTAGAAGAAAGCCACAACCCACTTTTAACACATGAGGCCTAATTTAGAGTTTGTGATTGAGTACCGGTCTGCCCAAATCATTTAGAGACGGGATGGACCTTTTCTGTTGGTGGAGCCCCAATTGGATCCACTGACAGAAAACTTCCTCCAATGGCGCGATCGAGTAGGGGCCATCGGAGGAAGGATATTTTACCATGCGTCCTTTTTATGGTGTATGGTGTAATGTATGTTTTTTTCCTGCCGGTGCCCGTCAGGGAAAGACTAGCGGTGAGGGACATGAAAAAAACAAGTAATTGACACACCCTGGGAGAAAACTCCTAGGGTGTGCGGGTCATTCGTTATTTGATTTTCTGATACAAAATCCCACTATGTTTGTTTCAGAAAAATACAACATTTTCAGAAGTTTGGTGAATAGTCCTCATAACCTGCGGCAGCCATCCTCCAAACGTTTGTGCACTGAAAGGAACTGCCATGATGGCCATCAGGCGATAGTTATAGCCTATTGGGACATTTTAGGGAGTAGCTTGCAGATTTTGGTGCTTACCGTATAAAAATCTGCATGCCCTGGTAAATACCAGGTCTTTTCCCCTTGTTAAATTCTGGCAGGTTTCACCTGCTGAAATGTAACAAAGTTTGCAAACTTTGTCGCACCTGACAATTATTAGTTGTGATCAACATCAAACCATTTATAATTGCGATTCCTGCACAAAACAGGTGTTTGGGCAGGGGGTTATAATTTAATGGGACACCTATAATCATGTTCATAATGTTACTTTCTAAATGCAGACAGTAGGACGGTAGAGGAGCTGGGGGGAGGTACATATCAGTCAACATGTACCCAGGTCCCTAGTAAATAACAAAGTCATTTCCAGTGATGGCACCAAAATACTAACGGTAATCCTCATCAACTATGGATATTTGCTCTGGCCGTAGAGTCATTGGTAGAAAGGTTTCGAACAGAGAGAATGGATTGGGGGATTAGACAGGATGGCTCTGTCCATCTTATTTCTTTATTCGCGGATGATCTGCTTATCTACCTTCGGGATGGCGTAACAGATATTCCTCAGGCTCTGTGACTCCTGGAGAAGTTTGGAGAGTGCTCTGATCTCTGGGTAAATAGGAGTAAGAAGCGTGTGTTTTCGGTGGTTGCAGGTTTGTTGCTACGCAAACCTTTAAATATTTGGGCATCCAGGTCTTCCATGATCTGGATGACCTGTGTGAGGGGAATCTGGGGGGGCCATTTGATCACTGAAGTCCTGTGTGTCTTTTTGGCATACGGTCAAGCTACCAACTATGGCGCGTGTTGCACTTTCCAAAATGATCATGCTCCCAAAACTTCTCTACTTTTTTGTAAATCTCCTGGTGAAAATCCTAGTTTCCTGGTTCCGGAGACTTGACGTACTCTCGTGAACTGATTTGGGATGACGAGCGCCAGAGGGTTGCATTAGCTACCCTCTGTCGCCACCCACTTGAGGGTGGCCTGTGAGTACCAGACTTTGAATTGCACTTTCTTGCAGCTCAGCTTCAGTGGATCACAAGATGTCTTGATGGTGTGGGCCTAGCGGAAGTTGGTCTGTTGGGCAATTAACCCAACATGGGATTCCTGCTGGCAAAACTGTTATGTCTGTAACTCTGGATTCCCTGCCTGGGTATCCTTTTGTGTACTGCCCTGAATTGCTGGCAACGTGGGCTGTGACGTACTGGTACGGTGTCTCCTTACACTCCAGAACTCCCATTGGTGGGCCTCCCTCATGGGAATCCATTGACTTTCTTTAGTTCAAGGCAGATGTACCCCTGGACGGAGGCAGGGTTGGTAACCCAGGAGATGTTTTCAAACAAATGTTTAAATTCCCTTTAGAGAACTGGTGGAACAGTCAGGTCTGCCAGTGGGACAATTCAGTACTTATGAAGTCCTTACTCGTGCCATACGAGATTTGCGGGGGGATGCGAGAGTGGAACCTCCAACGCATGCATTACTTCAGTTACTTATGACCCTGGGATCGGGATCCCATTTGGTCTCGTGGTTCTATATGGCCCTAAATAGGATGGTAATGAAACCTTTGAGTGCTCTCCGGGCCTGATGGTCTGCTGATTTGGGACGGAACATGACAGATGCTGAATGGGGGAGGGTACTTGCATATCCACAGACGGTTTCTCTCAACCCACGTCTTAAATACCTTCAATTTAATTACACCCATAGGACGCATCTCACTTGTTAGAAATGAGATTTCTGGTTGGCTAAGGCTTGCGGCAAAGCCAGGCAGAAACCACCACTCTAGTCAGGGCAAGGGAGTTACACGCTGAAGATAACCCCTGCTCACCCCCTTGGTTGCTTGGCACGAGCAGTCAGGCTTATCCCAGAGGCAATGTGTAAAGCGTTTGCACAACACACACACACAGCAGCAACACACTAGGCACACTACAAAAGAAACTCCACACAAGGTTATATAAAAAATAGTCTTTGTATTATCATAAACACATTAGGGACGTAATCACACATTTACACTGTGCCAACTGCACTGGGCAATATCTACAGGGGATTATATACAGGACCAGGGCAATCGGGCCACGGTCAGAACCATCAGAATGCAAATATAAAACACAACCAGTAACTACTGGTACCATAATGACCTAAGCATTATCATATTAGCATAAACCCATGATCCAGCGCGATATCAGCAAACAACATTCATACACCAAATACTCACTTGTGCCCATACATTCACACTACGCTAATACTTACGCTGGATTTTATCAGTTGTTACTCTCTATCAAATCCCTGCTACCAATTACCTCCTGAT